>BRDA01002487.1:10660-40678 GCA_036984385.1 Crenuchus spilurus
ATTTGGTTTTCATATATACTTTTAGGAGTTGTGTGACAAGTTTTAGGTCAAATTCATGCAGTAAGGCCCCGAGTGGTTCAGCAGGCTAAGACGCTGCCACTATGACCAGAGGATCGTGAGTTCGAATCCCGGTTATGCTGTTTACTATCAACATCCGGGCCCAAGAGAGCAAAAATTGGCCGTGCTCTCTGTGGCTGGGTAGATGGTGCTCTCTCTCTCCCTGTCACTCACACATTGCAATGTCTGCTGGCTCAGGCGTCTACTGATTGGTCCATTCAGAGCTGGGAACCCTGAGCTTTCCTCCGAGCGCGTTAGGCTCCCCAGTGATGGTGTATCAGCGGTAGTTTGAAAAGAGGCCATGGCTGCATCACACGCAACAGAGGAGTCTTGTGCTTGTCTTCACCCTCCTAGAGTCAGGGACAGTGCAAAGTGATGGGGAGAGTTCTAATGAAAGGGATGAGCTAATTGGCTACTGCTACATTGGGAAAGGCATAAAAATTGGCAAGAAATTAATAAATAAATAAAATGCCGAAATATAGAACATTTGAAAGGATTCACAAACTTTCAAGCACCACTGTATTGATGTATCAAATTAAGTAATTTTTAATTGTCTAATTCACCCTCACACACATACACACACACGCATATATAATAAGTAGGACAGCAGTTGGGATTGCTTTTCTTTTATTCCACCATAAATTTGAACTTCAGTCTCTTCTCCTGCCTTTGTAGGTGCTGCCACAAGCATGACTGCTGCTATGGGGATGCAGAATTTGAAGGTTGCCAAACTAAGACCCACAAGTATAGCTGGACTTGTGAGGACAAGAAGGCTGACTGTGGTATGTGTTGCTGTTGAAAGATGAAAACTTGCCGGCATTAGCTAAATAGCACAAAGGCTTTTGGTATGTACTCATACAATCCAGATAAGAGCTAAAAATAACTGGCCAAATTCGAGTGAACCTGCTGAGGGAAACTTGAGCTCAATAGCAAAATCTGTGACTGCCCTGAATCTCCTTGTTAGTAATTCCCATTTGGTTTTTAGGACCTAACAAGAAAACAGTACATCTGTTATTATAAATGGGTGGCTGCTGTGGGACTGAGGCCAAGTGGGATAATTTTGTACCCACATCTCATGATATTTTAAGCCTGTATAAACCTCAGTTTCACCAAAATACATGGTGAAAGCTGTACCTATGAGGATATTTACTGTCTATTATGTAGGAAGCAGCAGATATTTTAATGTGTAAATGAGGTTTCCTAAATTTCCTGGACCAAAACAGTTTTCAAAGATAGGGAATTGGGTAATAATTAGGTATTTCATTCACACTTATTTGTAGATTTTGTTGCTGTTCAAAAACATCAATCATTTCCACAATGATAACTTTAGAAGGGATGCTTTATTTAAAGGAGCTCATATCCTACAATTTCTTAAGTATTTTTTTCTCTTGAGGTCCATGTTTGTGTGTTTTTATGTAGTAATTCATTCATTTTCAGCTTCTTTTAATCTTTTAGCATTAATAAGGCTGTTTTTACTGTGAATTTAAGACTAATATATGTAAATGCCCTCTGAATCTAATTGGCTGCCATGTATTGTACCTCATTCAAACACTAGCCTGGGCTAAAACCTTCAGGAATTGGCAGAGCAAAACTGTTTTAGGCTGAATGAGCAAATTACTAAAAATTTGCATATTTAAGGTGGTGGTAATTTCAGGCTCCTGCAGATGCCATCGCATAACGATCATGTTGTTCAATCTTCATGCTATGCAGATCCCTGCAGAGTGTTCTTTCAGAAATTGGTTGAGATGACCAGCGTTCTTCACTCATAAACCTGCCACTGGTCCCTAGTTGTCAGTTTTGTGTTTTGGAAACAGTTCTGAGGAGAATTTCTTGCAGACTGGGTGTTTTGCTACTGCTGGTAGACCTTTATGACCATATACTTCAATACTCATGCAAATTCATCTGCTTCCTTCACACTCTGGCCTTTGGCACCCAAATGTAATTAACAAAATTATTAACATCTGCTTTATGATCCATTTTCCACACAGCAAATGAGACATTCACTGCACTTTTAACACCTCTATCTATGCATCACAGCAAAAACCCTGCAGGTATTTATAGCCTGATCATCCTAGTGCTGATCCATCTGAGGGAGACTAAAGTTACTACTACCTTAAATATGTAATGTGACTACTTTTCTATCTACTGAGCATCGGTTTCAGCAAGACAAGCAACATGCAAATCCATTAAAGCTAAGCAGGCTTGAGTCTGGTTAGTACTTGTATGGGAGACACTTAATAATATTAATAATATTAATATATTAATGCTTTCTGGGCCATTTCTATTGGCCTAGTCATGATGAAATGTTCACATCATTGGAGCACAGACAGCTACTGATAATTTGAAAAACAGAGATGCATCATTTTTGTGACGACAGTAAAGCTGAAAACATAACTAAGTATGAGTTAATGGGAAAAATCAAATTTTACACAATTTCTCTCACCACAAATGTAGTCAGTCAGGCGAGACGTGGTGTTCAAAGTTCTCTTCTTTATTTTTGCACTGAAGATGCATGACAAATATAATACAAGTCTGCCAACCAAAAGTCATTTTACTGAGCATACAGAATATTTCAGTCAATTAAGCTTGAGCTGATGTTTCTTGATGTTTCTTCTCTCTAGATTCTCTCGAAGACAAATGTGAAAAAATCCTCTGTCGATGTGACAGAGAAGCAGCCATGTGCCTAAGAAAGGCTCCTTTCAACAAGAAGTATGCCCTATGGCCAGACTTTATGTGTGGATGTGTTCATCCTACCTGCAATATATACTGATTTCTATGTGATTTCTACTTTTTGTACTTTTATCTACTATCTGTTTTCCGTTTAAATGAGCTTACAGCATGTTTTATAAATGTACACATTTCTCCTTGCAAAACTCTTTTCTATGGCTTAGTGTGTTATCAAAGACTAGTTAGAAGTATTTTTATACGTGAATGAGAATAATTACATTTTGGGTCAAAAAAAGAGTAAAGAAAATAAGCTATATACCTACACTGCTGGTCAAAAGTTTTAGAACACCCCAAATTTTCACATTTTTTTAATTGAAAATGGTTCAGTTTAATGTCTCGGTGCACTCTGAAATGAAAAGAAAAATTAAGTTAAATAAAAAATCATGGAATCAATTTATAGACCAAAATGTATCCCAGCAGCACCTTTGTCAGATATAACAGCTGAACACACTCGTGACATTCTTTCTACAATAGAGATCAAACATTCTTCAGACAGTTCTTCACTAATCTGCTGCAGAACATCACATAAATGTTGGCACTTGTAGATTTGCTTTGCTTTTCACTTCATCCCAAATCAGCTGGATGGGGTTTAAGTCTGGAGACTGTGCTCCACTCCATGTTTTCAAGCTGACCATCTTGTTTTTGTTTCTGAGGTAGTTCTGCAGAGCTTGGACTGATGTTTTGGGTCATTGCTGTAGGATGAAGCCCTGACCAACTATGCGCATAACGTTCTGAAACTTTTTCCCCAGTAGTGTATATTAGTGTGGGCTTCATTGGTCCTTTGAGGCACTGAAAGGTGATTCAGAACAAAATTATTACTTCAATATTAGTTTCAATCTTAGCAACAGTGATGACCACTGTGTAATAAAATCTGGAACCTTCAACACCAGAAAATAACTTATTACCACTTGGTTGAGTTGGTCCCAGTAGTGTGTACACAATATGTACATCATACCAAATGAACTGCCCCAGAGCAAATCTTCAGCTTAGTGTACTTTTAATACATGGCACAAGAGAGGAATGCAAGATCAGCTCTACTGAGAATGAGTTTTGTTATTTTTGTACACTTTGGTCCACAAATGTGCTTAACTTAATTCTTCAAATGTTATACATAAGCTAATACCTCAGTCTAGAATATAGTCCTAACCCTAAACTTTATTCTAATCCTAAGCCTAACCCTAATGTTATCGAAAGTCATCAGATTGCTTGATTGATTAACTTGAACATCTGCAGATCATCTATAGACAACCGCTCCTTAATATTTTTTATTAAGGCTGTGGAAGTTCATGCGATAATAACACATAACGCGATTTCAGTTCAGCGCAATTAAAAATAGTTACATTAACACAAGTTCTATTTGGCCCTGCGAGTCATGGAAAGACATCATTTGAGGTGGGACATGTCCCCTGCACTTTTTCAAAAGGCAGTTTTGGTCTCCTGCAGTTTTTACCATCTAAAAACAATGTTACGCTATACAGTGGAACCTGGATTTGCTCACAGAATTTGTATTTTTTTTTTTTTTTAATAAGAAAAAAATAATTTATAAATAACAAATAGTTTGTAAAAAATAATAATGCATAATAAAATATAATGTACAGAAAGAAATTGGTTTATTAAATGTATTTACATTAAAGGTCAGATGATCTTCTTCAGAGACTTTTTCGCCACACTTTCCTCACTTTCACTTTTAGAGTATTTCAAAAATCCTGTCCAAGGAGCTTTGTTTCTTCATCCATTTCAAAATGTTTAGAAAATGAGTGAGACTTGTTTGTTTACACAGCGACCATGCAGGACCTATTCTTCTCTGCACTGCATTGTCAGCGGTGATCTCTGCACTCACTAACACTTGCTAGTGACTCCTACGGGCAGGTGACGGATGCTCACTCGTAACTTGGGGGCAGCCATGGCCTAGTGGTAAGGATCTGGTGTTGTGACCGGAAGGTCGCCGGTTCGATCCCCAGACAGGACATGACTGAAGTGCCCTTTAGCAAGACACCTAACCCCCTAACTGCTCCCCGGGCACCGGTGGATAAGGGCTGCCCACCGCTTTGGGCACACATTCTCACAGCCAAGTGTGTTCACTAGTGTGTGTGTTTCACTGCACGAATGGATTAAATGCAGAGGTCAAATTCCGTTGTGTGAAAATCACATTGGCAAAAAGGGGAATCATAATCTTAACTCAGATCCCAGCTCGCATCATAAAGCAAAAAAACCGCGACATTCGTTAGGTCACTCGTAAGTCAAGGTTCCACTGTATTAAATGGAGACAGTCGAATCATTTGAAATTATTTCATTTAATTTTCACATACACCAGTCTGTGATAAGCCGTCCATTTACATGCCTCTAAGTTTCTCTTCAAAATTGTCCATTTAAAAAAAATCAAGCAAATAATCGCGATTAACTATATGAAATTCTAAAATTAATCACGATTAAATGTTTTAATCATTTGACAGCCCTAATTTTTATACTTCAACACTTCATCTAAATAATACAAATGCTGTAACTTAATAACTCTTTACATTGTTGATAATAGTTACCAGGGGTTTTGAATGTCTGTAGTGTAAATATAGACATTTTATCTTCCATGTAAAGTCACCAAAGAATTTGAACATGAATTCTGAAAACGCACATGTAATGTTGATCATGGTACTATAGTGGTACACTGTTGCCCTCAAAACGTGCTTCATATGCTATTAATGCATTAAAAATCAACTTTGTGCCAAACCCTTGTATCAAAGATCAAACCTTGTATTCATAACCAACCAACATATGTGTTCATTCTACACTCTTAAAAGAGATGGTTCTTCAAGGGTTCTTTAGTAAAGAAAATGGTTCTATATAGAACCATGAACACTCGAAGAACCCAACGGGTGCTTTGTATGATGAAAGGGTTCATCAGATTGATGAGGAGATGGTTCCATAGAGAAGCCTTTTGAAAATGGTTCTATATAGCACCAAAAAGGGTTCCTCTATTATTACAAGCTTGACATCATAAATAGAGCAGAACCCTTTAGGGGGTTATATAGAACCATTTTCAAAAAGGTTATGTATAGAACCATCTACTGCACTTTCCTCAGCAATCTGAAGAACCCTTTCATTACTAAAGAACCCGTGAAGAACCACCTTTTTTAAGAGTGTATAAAAGAAAGGCGAGGAACGTTTTATTGGCATTAAAGGCCAATTTCTCTACACATTCTCACCTCATTTCACATCAAACCACTCTGAATGACAAAGACACAAACTGTCTAGGGTCCCATGGATGTTTATCAGCTTCACACTAGATCAGGTGGCTCAAGTTCACAGTCCCAGGCCTGTAGAATAGTCGTCTCTCTGTTGAAAAGCTGCCCCCTGTCTAATCTGGAAATGTAACATTCCCAAGAAGAAAAAGAGGAACGCTGGATAATCTTACAGGAAGCTGGCAGTTAAAATTGTGTCCTTGATGTCTACTTAAACCTTCAGTAGTTTAAAAGATGATACAACTTTCAGAGAGTTTATTAATAGATATTAAATACCATTAAAATTCAGGTTTCACAATGTCACGTTGTAAAAGTTCAGTGTGAAACAAGGCCTTTGCAACAAACCTTAGATCATGAAGGTGCTGGTGTACAAGAGATTCGTCATTGTGAGATCAATCCAACCTGCTACAAAACTCAATAATATTGTTTACATGAATGATTGATAGACCCGCTCTTTTTTCTTCTTCTCTTTTCTTTGACTTTTTAAAACCCCAGTCAGGAATCAGTGCAGCTGGCAGCCTTTCAAACAAGAATACAGACTGCTTGCACTAAATAATAGATATCACATTCTCTGCCAGCTGAGTTATCCTGATTTGAGTTTTAAAAGAGTCTACTTTTCAAACTCTTCTGAATTTGTGTTTAAGCACTGCAACATAATACATCTTAGCTAGTCAATCTCCCGTATTTCTCATTTTGAGAATAAGCTGCTTTAAACAAGTAAAATTCTACTGAAGACCTGTCTGTTCCAAGGGTTCTATATTCCCCACATTTATTTGCCACATAATGGGAACATGAGAGCAGGTTGTTTGTCCATGGTCCTATGCTTCCTAGCACATAATGGGAACCTGAACAAGATGTTTCCCAGCTCTGTATTCACTTAATATGACACAAGCTCTTAACACTATTACAAGTTAGTTTTAATTGTCTCTGCTTGGTCAGATTTGACCTGGAATATCACAGATGACATTTTTAGAGACCTTAAAAACAGAATGATAACCATTATTTTTGTGTTTATACACTACATTTTCAAAAGTTTTAAAACACCCCATTTTCCCTAGTTTTTTCAATTGAAAATGGTTCAGTTTAATGTCATAGGAGTTAAATAAGAACTCATTGAATCAATTTATAGACCAAAATGTATCTAATCTTTGGACTCATCACAGTAGCACCGTTGTCAGATATAACAGCTGAACACACTCATGACATTCTTTCTACAATAGACATCAAATCAGCTGGATGGGGTTTAAGTTTGGAGACTGTGCTCCACTCCATGTTCAAGCTGACCATCTTGTTGTTTTTCCTGAGGTAGTTCTGGCAGAGCTTGGACTTATGTTTTGGGTTAGGATGAACTCCTAACCAACTAGGTGCATACCTGAAATGTGCTAAAACCATGTGTATAGCAGTTTGAAGTCAATAACAATGACAGACTAGATAATATACAGTGTGTGACATATGTGAACTCAAAAAGAGGTCAAGTTTGACCCGAACACAACCAGCGGGTTAATGTGTGTTAATGTTACATTAAACTGCCTTCTGGGAACAAATGAATGACCTGAATAACTTCCTAAAGTTACTTAAAACACAGAAAGTCTATTTGTTATATGATGTTACAGTAAGATAAAAAAATGAGAAGTGTAAGATATTTTGAACTAAAGATGGTTTCCCTTGTGACGTGTTGTTTTACAGTGTAGGTTTAATGCCTTTCACTAAGACGTGTTGAACGTCTGACATTGGGTGAATATACGGCTATGACAGGTGTGAATGTGACCATAGCTGGAGTGCTAAGCTGCTGGTTCTAAACTGAATGAATGCGTTAACATCCGGGGAATGCTGAGAATGTTAGCCTCGTCAAGCTGATGTTCCTTGTAAGAAAACGAGGAGTGATGACCGCCCCCTTGTGGAGGCTTCAGCGTCCTCTTCTTTTTTCATTCAACAGCGTTTGTCTTCCTGTTAGTTCTGACTTTAGGCGAATTAAAACATTACAGCTACTACTGTCGTCCAGCTGCCGTTTTGTGCGCATTTAAACACAGAAGACTGAAATGTGGAGTCGATATCCTGAAATGAGACTGTGAGTAACACAAAGTCACCGGTAGAGGGCGCCATGTGCTCACTATTGTGGCAAAGAAAAGACAACACAGCACTTGTTCATATTTTAGGACTGTTTTTTATAGGCGTTTGGGACATTTTACCAGAATTATTGGGCACTTCAAACTGTTATACAGGAATGAGAAGTAATATTTCATTTTAAAAAGTTGTAGCATGAAATAGTTAATTATATACAGGAAAATAGAATATTTCAACAAATAATTTTGTATATATTTTGGATTTGCAGGTGTTTTATGTGAAGTGAGCTCAGCTGTCTAAAAAGTACATGACTGGACCAACAGAAATGCACCCAAAATGACCCTGAAATAACTTACATTGAAAATAAAGAAATTTTTACTCCCTGCTGTAAACTTACTAGTTTGGACACAAACACACAGTTTCTAGGAATTCTGGGGACATTACATATATTTATTTACTTTACTTTAACCTCAAAACATGTTTTCACCTTAAAATGTAATGATGACCAGCATGTAGTTCTCCAAAGAAGAAAGGTCCCCACAACCTGTTTAAACAGGCGTTAGTGCCCACAACATGGCATAAACCTGGTACACACACACAAACACACTTTGGTAATACTATACTAGTGAGGACATTCCATACTGAGTAAAACTAAACCTAAACTTAACATTAGCTTCTGCTCTTTTAATTTCCCCCCAAAAAAAGTTTGTATTGAAATTGGCACATTTCTTGTGAGGACCAGCAAAATGTCCCCAATTTTACAGATCTGACATGCATTCCTATCATTATCAGGACTTTCAGTCCCCAAAAGGGAGAAATAGAAGGACACACACACACCCTCAAGGGTCCTAACAATAATATTAATGTTAATTTACAGACTATATTACATGACAAATTGTATTACTTGTTTGGCTTACAGTTAAAATGTTTTATTGAAACATGATCATTCTGGCTGTTTAATGGTAGAATGGACAATAAAACATCTGAGAAGTATCTTTTGAGAGTAATCTTTGACATTCAAAGGTTAAACACATCACATGTGACTAATAGGGAAGAGCAATTATTAGTCATAGACTCCCACCTCCCAGTTCATCGGTGCATTTGTCCTCACATAGCCCTTATCCTGACCTCTTAAGTTTGGTGTATGAAGAGCAACCACAAACATCTGACTTTCAACATCTCCTCTGCTATTAAAATAACCTCATTCTACATACAAGGTCTGGATGGTTTAATTTAATTAGGTTATGCTTGTGTATGCTGGGCGACTGACTAATGTAGTGGTGCTTCCCAAGAAAAGTCATATTCAGACAGATAGTAGTGCCCTTTGTATCCCATTTTTCCCCTTACTCGCATGGGACTCTCATGTGAAGTGCCTCGCAGTGTGTTGTCAGGCAGGGTGAAGCCGCCTGAGACGAGAGAGGAGGAGAGAGAGAGTCTGCTCGGATGCCCGAGTCTGTGCTGGAACATGGGTATCTGGGCCAAGCTCCACAAACACTCAGTCAATTGTGCCCTGCCGTCACCAGATAATGAGCAGAGAAGTTATGGAAGTCATATGCCTCTGCAGTCACATGGCTGGGGGACACAAGGGGCTCTTAATTTCACGTCTGCATGTTTGCTTGTTTTCTTCCCTTGAGAGCATCTTGAAATTGTATGTGACTGGTAGGAGACAATGATGTCTCTTATTGGGCCTAATTTAACTCCTTGTGTATGAAATTACCTTCCTGCATCGCTCTATGAGGCAAGCAGCTCATAGCATAGATTCTGTGCAACACCACAAGAGCTCCAGCACAACCACAGTCTAATAATCAAAGTGCACATATGTGTATTCTGTAAACCTGTTGGGAAAGAGGCTCTCCAGGGAATTTATGCAATAATTGTTTAATATTAAGCATCTCATACAGTGACACAATAGCAAGTGTGAGTTACAAGACATTGCTCAAGTATGTTCTTGTATGTGCAAGTTTATTGGAACCTTATCAAAAATAAAAAAGAACAGAAGCACAATGACACATGACATTTGAATAATTTAACATAACAGAGAAGATATTTGACAAATATACTGTACCAGTCAAAAATTTCAATGTTTAGTGTTTTATTTTATTTTATTTCCTGCATTATAAATGAACAACGAAGTCATCCAGACTATGAAGGAACACATAAGGAATCATGTAGTAAACTTAAAAGTGTTAAACAAACCAAACAATGTTTTAGATTTTACTTCAAAGTAGACACACAACTGATGTCTCAAACACATTAAGAGGCAAGAAATGCAAGTCATGAACTCTTGACAAGACACAGCTGTTAACTGAAAGCCATTCCAGGTGACTACCTCATAAAGCTGACTGAGAAAATGCCAAGAAAGCTGCATCTAAGCAAGAGGTGCCTACTGTGAAGAATGTAAAATATAAACATATTCTAGTTTGTTTAACACTGTTTGTTTACTAAATAATTACACATGTGTTTATTCATAGTTTGACTTTAGTATTAATCTACAATACAGAACATTTTTAAATCATGAAAAAATACTGAATGTCCAGAAGGTGTCCAAACTTTTGACTGGTACTGTACATTAATGACCTTATTACATTACAATTATAATATTTTTACAGACTGAAGACTGAATATGAATGCATTTATAACACATGCCATCAGTGTTTAGACCAGAAGGAATTATTTTATAAAACAATTTAAAAAGCATGTACGTAACATTTTATTTTAAAGATCCACAAATCATCTCATGAGTGAAAACATTTCAACTGGACCAGACACATTTATTCTCTTCAGTTGGGTACATAATACATATTAGTGGTGAACAGCTAGTCATGTGGTATGCCATATGACTTACCATATGACAGTCACTTAAAGGGGAATTTCACCATTTTTTCATCAGTCATTATTCACAGTTATTCAGAGTGTGAAAGAAAGTTTAGAGTCATGGTTTAGGCCTAAAACATTTTTTATAGCCAGAGAGGTACATGTAGGCATGATGCCCTGCCTTGGGCTTGGCTAGGATAGTAAGTAATGCCCTTCTCTGTGCCCGGTGAGTCACCACAACCCTTAAGCAGAAGATAATGGATGGATGGATGGATATCTTATTATATCTACAACAACATGTATAAAAGTTGTCGTTTTTGTCATTTTCATTAATAAATAAAATGGTTTAGTGTTCATATCACCACCAGTATAAAATTATTCAGCCAGTTTCTTTACAATTCACCTTTCCACATAAAAACATTTAAATTAAATTATCTGAAAAGTTAAATTATGCTAAAAGTTTGAAAAGATCTGGAGTTTGAGGACAGAGTTGAACAAGTTAAAGTAAAAGCAGCAGAATGGTAAAAACACATCACAAAGCTGGGATGGAGAACTCCAGTCCTGGAGGGCCAGATTCCTGCACAGTTTGCTAATGTTCCTGATCAAGCACACCTGATTCAACTCAGCAGTTAATTACCCGGTTTAGTTGTGTCAGAGCAGAGAAATCAGTCAAACTGCACTGGCCCTCAATTCCCCAGTCCTGGAGTGGAGTTTTCAGTGCTTTCCTGATTATCATTTATTACTAAACATCTTATGCAGATGTGCGGAGATCCCCGGTCAATTTTTCTGATAGAAAATACAGAGATAATCATAAACATGTAGCCTATTTATGGGCACTTTGTGAAAAGAGTTTGGAGAGGGGGTGGGTTGGAGGTGCCAGACCTCACTGTTGAGGATTTTCCAGGGCTTCACAAACAGTGAAACAACAGTGATGAAGGGAGGTGCCAACCTGTGAAGAGCTTATGAGGTAGTCGATGTCTAGAGATGTTAGAATATGTAGAGAATGGGCTGGGCCTTTGTTCAAGCCCAGTGATTACACATTGGATTTTATTTCATTAGGGACATAATGAGATATTTTGCCCAACACATTTTACTGTCCACATTCTACGTTAAATTCAGCAAAAACATGTTCAATAGAATCAATGTCAGTGATGTGCAAACTTTCACATAAGACTTTCATATTTGATACATTTCCCCCCAAACACCACAGGCCTTCAATTCCTAGCAGTAGGTGCAACTTTCATTAATTTTTGGGCTTAATTATTTTAGCTGATTCACCTTAGTGGAGCTCTAAATTGAGGGGGTGGGCCGTAATTGCTGTGTAAGTAGTCAGTGAGTAGGCTACTGTGTAATTTTCAAGCCATGTGTAAACCCTCCTAGACATTTAACTTCATAACAGCAGAGCACATAATTACTTTCATGGTTTATTGTCCGGCACTTGAAAGCCTGCAGCTCTACGTGGTTAGGGAAAATGCATCAATATGGGTATTTAATGGTTTTGAAAGAGAGAATTGTTGGACCGATCAAACAAGTATCTTCCTTGTGTCTTCTCTATGACTAAATCTGTTCTAATCCTCCAGTTCTATTGCGCGACACAATTTAACTGCTCAGTTGGGCTGGCCTGGCTTAATTGGTGTAATCTGATCCCTGTTTGCTGTGGCTCTCCCACCCTGAGAGATGGATCCAGTGGAGGCATCTGGAGACCATAGCCAGCAAATGAAA
Source organism: Crenuchus spilurus (assembly GCA_036984385.1). Lineage (NCBI taxonomy): Eukaryota > Metazoa > Chordata > Actinopteri > Characiformes > Crenuchidae > Crenuchus > Crenuchus spilurus. The sequence goes on from BRDA01002487.1 coordinate 23,281, forward strand.
CTCTTTTTGTTTCCCACATGGTAAACCATGCCAGGAAAGAGTATCTGTTAGTGCCAAGAAGTTTGCCTTGTGGCTCACCACAACCTACTGGTTGTACGGGCTTTTGCACCACCACACCTGTGACTCATATTAAGGGTTTCTGGGAACAAATCTTGCATTTTGCCCATTTTAAACACTAGTTACATTCTCCCATTTATTTTACACTAATAACGTTACACAAACAAATACATGCTCTACATTCAAATGCATAGTGCAGTTATTCTTCTCAATGAGAAACATTAATATTAATGAATGAATTAATGCATGCATACACACACACACACACACACACACACACAATGAAGGATCTCCAAAAAATATAAGGTTCAAAGGTTCATTTGTCTTCATAATTTAATCCAAATAGACACAAAAATACCACAAATCCAAAAAAAACCCCCACAAAAATGTAACAAATACAAAATAATATTACTACAAACAAGAACTCACACTTACAGGGGCATTTTTAGGTTTAAAGGTGACATATTATGAAAAAGAAAAACACATTTTTAGTATTTTTACACCTATAATTGGGTACCTGTGGTACCTAACAACCCACTGTTGGTACTGGGAACTGAAAAATTATAACCCAGTAAATTTGTTTGTTGGCTGTCTTGGTCTGAAAATATTACATTTAATGAGTGGTTCAAGATTGGACTTCTCTTATTACATTATAAGGGGACTTAGCCATGCCCCCAGTGGTTTAACCACACCCGTAAGTTTAAATAGCCATTGACCATTTTAAGTTTTCACACAGAACTGTACGGCAGTGTCAGAAAAATAGTAGTTAAAATTTTTTTTAATGTAAACCAACAACTAATGATTGTAAAAGCAGCTTTTATCTTCAAGTAAAACCTCAGCTTTGATGAGTGACAGTGAATTTTATCATTTTTTTGTGCTGCTGCTGTCGCTGTTTTGTTCATGTTCTGCTATTGTTGTGCTATTTTGTGGTCATTTTTCATAGACTTCTCTGTATCTCTAAACACTTGTCTGTGTGAGTTTAGTTGTGGTCTACACTAGTTTTAAGTTTTAAGAGAGAGAAGCAGATGTTTGAAAAAGGTCAAGGCACAGAAAATAACATTAATGAGAACAAAGCAGAAAATCAAAGAAATGAAACTTTTTTTTATTAGTTTTGTAATTGGTGAGCTCTCCTGTGTTTTTGTTTCTCTGCTGTCTAGGTGTGTGAGTTTCAGCCCTACCCATCCTCCTTGCTAAAAGGGGGTGGGGTTAGCAGTGCCTCATGTACTTACAAAATTAAATTCTGCCACTGATTAGATAGGTACTGAGGTCTTTTGTATAAAATATGTCAGACATTTCATTTAGACCCCCAGACAACTTATTAACTATAAAAAGGGTTATAATGTGGGACATTTAATGTTGATAATTTTTGAACAGTAATTTATTCAAACTCAACATGAGCTATAATCAACAATAAAACAAAACAAAAAAGGCTTTAAATGTTTGTTTACATCTAATGAATCTAAAATATGTCAGTTTACCTTTTGGAATTAAATTATGAACAACAATGAACTTCTTCACCATATTTTATTTATTATCAGCTTAACAAAGGTGTTTTTTTTATAACTGAAGAATTCTGTATGGATTACAGAGTTTACATTTTAAAAACAACAGACATGTTTGCTAAACTGTTCATATTTGAAAATGTGAGTTTATCAAATGAACCTTTGGTGTTAATTTGAGTGATTTTATTTAATATCCAGACTATTGATTTGGTGACACTAGACTTGATACTGAAATCTAAATTCTGGTATTATGATAACCCCAAAAAAGAAAAAAAAATAGACAAGCCAATCAGAAAAGAGATGAAAAATATATAAAATATGTCAAATTGAATTGGGTTAGTTTTTGGCACAAAGAGATCATAAGTGGACCTCAAGGAATACAGAAGGGGGGAAAACTAAAAATATAGGACATGAGCCTTTTAAGTCAACATGCATACAGAATATTAAACTGCAATGTCTATGGTGATTCATAACTAAAATCATTGTTAGTCTTGGCTTAACGTTAATTTGGATTACAAAATTGATCCATAAAGTTTAGTAACACAAAATGTAATACAGTAGTAACCCTCCTTACGAGTTTAATCTGTGCAGGAGCCGAGCTCGTTAGCTGGTTTGCTCGTTAGCTGGATGCATTTTCCCCATAAGAATACATGTAAAACTGATTAATCCGTGTCAGCCGGCCAATATACAGTATACTTTAATATGCTAAATAATGTGTTTATATGGGTTTTTTAAAACATAAACGAGATGACGACGGTGCTTGTGTAGGCTGGCGGCTAAGGAGGACAGGAGGACGGGCGTACGTGTATGGCATGGTTACACTTATCATATGAAAAGTAAAAGTAAAATTTATCTAACTTTGTTGTTCACTACCTTTTGCTTTCTTTGCGTCGCTTTCACTAGCACTTTCACTTTCACTGGACAGCGGTCAAAGGTAATGACTGACCTCTTCTTCTACGCTACCATCTAGGGGATGCTACGACCGCTGCACCCCTAGCGGTTGGCATACTTGAACTAATTTACACTACTCATTACTTGGAATTTTACTCGTTACCTGGAACAAAAATATTCCAAGATCTCGACTCGTTACCTGAAATACTCGTTAGTAGGGATGCTCGTAAGTAGGGTTACCACTGTATATATCTAACTGTATACACCAAATGTATAGATAGCACAAAGCAATAGCAACCACTTAGAACATCAGAACAACCAACTCAAAGAAACTTCAGCTATATATAAGATAATCTTCATAGCATGGATGTTTGAGTAATTCTCTAATGAATGTGGATATGATCAGCACGGTCAATGTCTGAACTTGTTGAGAAGATGTTCAGGAAAGGCTTCCCTGTTTCTCAGTGAGTAATGAGTCATGTCTTAACCTGTCTCACCTGTTTCAAATCTGAATCGACTCAGTTTGAGGGGATCTTCTCCCTGGCTAAAAAAATAAAAAGACAGAAATAAACCCCTTGGAAAACTGCCACTTGCCTTTTCAATCCTAGCTGGATTACAGTCATATATCTTGATATAATTGATATAATTATGTGATATACCTTGAGATCTCTATTATAATTCTATTTTAATTGTCTTTGTTACCTTGAAGTTACAGTCAGAAAACTGCACATTTTATTGGGGTAAAAAGGTCTAATGACTGTATCACAGCTACACCCACAATTGTTTGAACCCATCGTCCTCCTGAAGGATAATTCAGTCACTAACTATAGGAAAACTGTTACCGTTTCCTGGTCATTTATACCTGTGAACTGACTGAGAAGAGCCAATTGATCTTTTCGTGCCCGCTGTGTCTACAGCTCTTGCACACACTCTCCTAAATTAGGTATGCACATCTTGTCCTCTTGCCTTCACCTTACACACTGAATCCATAAATCTATTTAGCAGGATGAAACACTTGTCTGACATGAAAGCGACGTGTGCTGCCTTATTTTCTCATTTCCCTTTGATAAAGGCCGCAGTCGCAACAGCCGCAAGTAAATTTGCAGGGGCTGTGACTGGGGAATGGCCGCCGTGAGATTCCATTATAACCTGCAGAGCCTCCCAGTGGAGATGTACTGAATGTGAGAAAAACCGGCAGCGATGCGAATAACGCTTTCACAAATGAATACCGGATCACTGCTAAGCACATCGATGCAGGGAGTTAGGCTGGTTTTTGTTCAACACAGACATTCATTCATTTGACTTGGCTGTGAAAGGGCTTGCATGTGGTTCTAGTTAGGAGCTGGGCTCCTAGGCTCTGCTGTTTAGGCATGCTTTATCTCTGCCTGAGGTGTACCTCTTTCTCTCTCTCCTCCTCCTCCTCCTTTTCCTCGACCTCATGACTCATGAAAGCAATGGCTGTGCCTCCACTACGCAGCACAATGACAAAGAATGTAGACTAATGGCTTGCTCTGGGGTGATTCTTTTACAGGAAAAGGGATGCATGGATCATAAAATTCAAGCCTTGCAAGACACTCTTAGTCAGTGTGGCCGGTCAGCATTTTCCTCAAGAATTTCTCAACCCCTTTTGATCTTTCACACAGTTCGAGAGCACATTGAAGATTTGTGCTGAGCAACAAATGCTTTTAACAAAAACAAGCAAACGGAAACTAGTCTGACAACGACATTTTCAAATCTTTACAATGTATCGTCTACATCTTAATTACAAAAAATTAAGAAGGTTAATACCCTTAAAGTCAGTTAAAGGAATGATCCAGGCACACATCTTCACCAAAATAAGTGAAGACATGTTTGGAGTTCAAATTTTGCTTCTTTAATTTAGTCCTACAGCTGTGAGACTAACTTTGCTAAGAAACACTAGAACTCAACAGTCACCAAAATACCCTACACTCTTATTAGAGATGGTTCTTCAGTGGTTCTTTAGTGAAGAAAAAGGTTCTATATAGAACCCAAAGGATTTTTCGCTTGATGAAAGGGTTCTTCAGATTGAAACATTTACAACACTTTCCTCATCAATCTGAAGACCCCTTTCACCATGGGTTCTTTGAGTGTTCATGGTTCTATATGGAGCCATTTTCTTTACTTAAGACTAAACTAAACTTTACTTAAACTAAACTACCTTTTTAAGAGTGTAGATGGTTCCATACAGAACTTCTTTTAACCTCCTCGTTTCAAACGTCCAGTATGCTGGACATTATTTTTCTGCGTTTTTTAAATTAACAACCAGCTTTACGTTGTCCCACCAACCTTTACATGTTCATTCCCAACTCTGGCTTTCTATTGGTTGGACAAGGACGTTTAGGTTGTTTTGATAGGTTGCTGAAAAAACTCCCTGAAATGGCAGCTGCAGAGAAGATGCTCCTCACCTCCGTGACTGAGCAAAACAAAAGTTTTACTTAATTATCCGAAATAGATAACTGAAATGTCTTGGTATGTATGTTATTCTAGAAGTTTAAGGATACAAAAAATAATGATATTAACAATGGGAAGTTATTTGCAAAGTCTTAAATTTCACGCGAAATATTTATGTGCAGCCATCTGGACATTTGGAGTTAGACTACTGAATGCTGCGTTAAGCATGCTATGTATTGCGAATACTGAATACACACATCTTAAAACCACTGTTATTCCTCTATATTTTTGACATTTTTCAATGCTATGCTCACCTTCTCATGTCTGTTTAGGGCTGACAGTACAAAAGGTGCTTGAATTATTAGATAATAGATAAAACATAATAATAATTATTTTATTATTAGAAAATGTTTAAGATTAGAAATGTACTGCAAAATGTTTATATTTGTTCATATAAGTATGTAATTTTACTGTAAAAAAATTATTACATATTTCCACTGACAGTTAACTCAGAAAATATATTTAATTTGTATTTTGTATTGGTACTAACAAATGAGTTCATTTTTCAAAATCTTTCAGATTTCATAACCTTAATTCCAAACGTCCAGTATAGTGGACACTGAATATCTTACAGTCTCCGTGCACTTTTTTGTATTATGCCATTTAAATGGCTGCAATGAACATATTTAATTACAAAATATAATTTGTTTTTAAAGTGTCCTGTCTCGGGACTGAGGAGGTTAAAGGAGTCTATATAGCCCAAAAAGGGGTTCTGCTATGGCTACGATGTCAAGCTTTTAATAGTAGAAGAAACTTGGGGCTATATAGAACCATTTTTAGAAAGGTTCAGCATACAACCATCTACAACACTTTACTCATCTGAAGAACCCTTTCACCATGCAAGTGTTAATTTTCTTTACTAAACAACCAGCGGTAACACTTTATAATAACTTTCATTAATAAGCCATTAACTACTGATTAATTACGTGAACAAATCATTAGTTCATCAGAATTTGAACTTGAACAAATGTTTATAAATGACAGTTCATGTAGTTACTAATGATTGTATTCATTTTTGCAAATGTTAACAAATCATTAGTAAATCATTTGTTAATGAAATTCTCATGATTTGTTCAGTTATTAATCATTAGTTAATGAGCTATTAATGAAAGTTATTATAAAGTGTTACCAAACCAGAGTGTATTCATTTGTATTGAAATTGTTTGCCTTCTCTCAACCTGTATTCAGATCTAACGTTTTGCGGTCTCATTGATATTTAGAATATATTATATTTTACTGTGAAATATAAAATGTAACCACTTCAGCATGTAGCTGAATGCTGAAGCAACCTTTTACAAACCACCTCAGGAGTAGAAGAGCTAATCTAGTAATCTAGTACTTTTTGATTGTCAAAATTTTAGATTTTGATCAATATAAAGAATCTGATATTTGTAAACAGCAGAACTGAGGTGTCAAAGCTTTCAGGTACATGGTGAATTTCTTTCACTCTTTTACATACAGTGTCCTAAACCACATCAACACGTCTGGGTGACCTTAGTTAAGATCTACGTGTTGAGAGACATTCTAGGGGTGCATTTTTACAGAATCAATTGGGCTATTTTGGTGACTATGAAGTTGTAATGTTTGTTAGCAATATAACCCTCATAGCTCCTAAAAAAGCCAAATTTGGACTCCAAATATGGCTGAATAACTACATCTGGCATAAATTGAATACATAGTTCCTTTAGCTCAGAAAAGCTTTGAAACATATTGCTTAAAATGCTACATTGACCTGACATTTGCTATTTTGCGGTAAATTTGGGTGTGAACATAACCTCTTCGTAAGATTTAAAATAACAGAAATAGCTTCTTTACTGCCTAAGCTGCTTTCAAGCTCCAGCCTTGAATTTTTCATTTAACCAAATCGCTCTCTTTTAGAGAACTGCCTACAAATTGCCTGTTTTTGAGAGGAACTGATTGCGGCGTTCTGAATACTCTCCTTCAGGGCTTATAAGTGTGGAGTCTGTTGTAGAACAGAGTCTACTGAGATGCCAATCGGCAATCTGCTGTATCATGGGAGTATGAAGCTATAGTGCATGATAGGCTCGTGATTGCCTCCAAGTCATTCCAATCAGCCAAAACCATGTTGTGTGTAGAAAATCCACTAGCAAAACTAGACAACCAGCAGTGCATATATGTATCATTAAGAAAAAGCATGTCCACACATGCTGAGTGGGTATTTACCTATATTTTATAACAGATGGCTAGAGTGGGTATTATACTTTATAACAGATGGCTAGCACGTTGTCATTTTTCAGGCAAATGATAGCCTGACATGCCTTTTACTGTTCATTATTAATCAAACCTCATATCTCCAAACAGTGACATTATAGGATATAAGCAAATTTAGATAATGTATATTGGTTTCTTTGGCAGGAAACACACACAAGTTACACAGTCTCTAAAGGATGCACAAGTTATATTTATTTGTTGAAATTAACTCATAAAAGTACATAAAATGTGTTGAAAGTGTGCATTAAATTATTGTATTATTATATAAATAAATAGTTTTCTTCAAATTAAATGCTAAATGTTTTCTAAAATTGCTCATAGACATTCACAGCATTTTCCTGATATAACTATTATATTCATACCTCTCAAGTCTCACACATTAATGGTGGGACTCGTGCATTGCACCAGATCTCACAGTCTCATGCCAAACCTGTCAAATCTCACACATCACAGAAAAGATCTTCTGTTATTAAGCAATATCAGAGAGGGAGTGTTGTTATACTAAACATCAACAGCATAACCTTGATTGTACAGTATTTATTTTATACACTTCTACAAGCACCATTTTACAGTTAACAGCAATAGGTGGCAACAGATTATGGTTTGTCCAATCAAACTGGAACTATTATTGTACAATAACCAACACAGTTGGATTTATTGCTTTGACTGTATTTGATTTGTTAATGTGAAAACAACCAAAAGCTGAAATCTAAATGACTTAGCCCCTGTACCATATTACTCAGGGCGTGTCCACATGCATATCTGGATATTTTTAAAAACTTCACTTTTCCTTCTGTCTTTATAAAAACAGCACTTTCATTCACTGAAAACTGAGCTTTTTGAAAATGTTCTCCAGGGAGGAGATTTCTAAAAAACCCTTTTCAGCTTTTTCATCTGAATAGGCAAAACATGTTTTTTTAATGCTGATGTCACACTTGTGCACACTTACTACTGTTTTCATTTACTGAGTATGCAGAACATGACTGGACTGTTAAAGTGCTTCTGGTAATTCAGGGGTTTATACCTGAATTAAGCTTCACATTTTCATTTTACCATAACACATCAGAATATACTGCTCTGTTCCTTTTTAATGTACGTTAGGAGTGATAGAAAAAAACTGTATAGGACTATAGTGATGTTTCAGAGACAGTGGCCTGTCCATGAGAAATTAAACAAACCTTCATTCCATTGTCACAGTGCTAGAAAGTTTTGATGTTGTATATTCTGCACAATAAGAATGCTCCTAATTTCTTTTGGAATTGTTTGGTTGGCATGATTATGCAAGTGTTTTTGAGTCTGGAGAGATTTTCAAATATATGTTGTAGTTTGTTTTTTTTTTAAACCAGAACAAAGTTTTCCAAAATATCTGAATACATGTGAATGAAGCCTTAGAGTGGACACCCTGATGACTTCTGTAAATGGCCTATATATTTGCTGTGCTGCTCTTTTTTTTTTTTTCTAGACAACAAAATTTCCAAACAAATGTTCAGTGATGCATATTCATACAGAATGAAACTTAACACTGATTGATGCATTCATTGAGATATGAACTTCTACTTGTATATTAGACCAAGAAAATGAATTCAGAATAAAACAAAACTTGCACAAAGCCACACAGTTTTCTATATCTTAGATGCAAGTTACAGTACTTACTCTGATTTTATGTAATTAACATATATTATATACAGTGAGGAAAATAAGTATTTGAACACCCTGCAAATTTGCAAGTTCTCCCACTTAGAAATCATGGAGGGGTCTGAAAGTTTCATCTTAGGTGCATGTCCACTGTGAGAGACATAATCTAAAAGAAAACATCCAGAAATCACAATTTATGATTTTTGAATAATTTATTTGTTTGTTACTGCTGGGTCTTCCAACATGACAATGATCCAAAGCACACAGCCAGGATAACCAAGGCGTGGCTCCATAAGAAGCGGGGGAACTTGCAAATTCGAAGGGTGTTCAAATACTTATTTTCCTCACTGTAATTGACTTGTATGCTATGCTTAATTTCCCTGAAGGAACTTCCTAAAGGTATCAATAAAGTTCTGTCTGTCTGTCTGTCTGTCTGTCTATCTATCTATGCAATATGAGGGATATCTTGTGGTCATAGGTTGATATTATACCACAGCATGTTGGAATGAAGATTACCAGTATTTTCTCTACAGACTGACTTTCTCATGAGCGAACAAACCAGAGAAATAGTAATGACATTCACATTGATGTGTGTTAATGTTATATGCATTTTAGATATATACATGTATATTTGTGCATGTATTTTTCTGTAAGATCTCACACACTGGAACGTTCAGAACGTGGAAGGTATGTATGTATATATATATATATATAATATATTCATTCACTTTGAATTTATTCCTTAGGGTCGTGTTGTTCTACACGTGGCTCCCTGCATGATCTATGAGTAGTAGGAGAGTCCATTAATGTCTGTTGTTGGCTCCTGAGATTAACAGTGAATCTTCAGTGTGGGACTTAATTGGAGCTATTACTCCCAGGTCTGCATGTAAGAGCAGGCTGCAAAGCAACATGGGGCTTTATGCTGAATCATCAGGTGGCTTTTCTCCAGAGTCTGGCAATCATATGAAGCACTGCTGCTGCTGTGCAGAACAGTCCTCTAGTCTAGCAGCAACTATGGTGACCACGTGATGCTTAATAAAGTTAAACATGACATTGAAAAGGAAACATGAATGTTTCTTTAGGGCCTGAGAAAAGTCCCGCAGCAAGGCAGGTGGTTCATTCATTCAGGAATGAGCCTTAAACGACAATGTAGGAGGTAATTCGACATTCCTCATTGACTTCAACATCAAGGCAAGGCCTGTAAAAGCTCACCGTTCAAGTTCAGAAGCTGAGGTTCTTTAAATGACGAAACTAAAATTGCCCCAAAGCTATCTTAATCGAAGCAATTCAAGAAAAACATCACCACAGAAATCTGTCGAACGATGTCATAAAAAAAGTGAAAGCGTGCACTTTGATAGCACGCCATGCTTCTACAGGAAGGAATGGTCACAGAAGACAGTTCCACCTGTGACTTGTGTCAGATACCAGTGGAAGTACGTTTACACTCTCCCTCATGTTGAACTCTAAATATAACCATAGAGGCAGGGTAAAGGGTAAACATATCCCTCTTGAATTGCACGAGGGCAACTTGTCATGTGAGATTTTTCAATATGCTTCAGCCTGCACCTCAGAGATGACCTGCATGCTTTTGGCTTAAGAATCAATCAGTTGGTCTAAAGAACAAATCAATGAGTCAGGTTTCTGAATAAATGGATCTGCAAGCATGGATAAGACTGACCTCATTAGTAACCAGAACAAAGTTCAGCATTTCATTTTGGCGTAGCTGAAGTTAAGTTTCGGAGTCACTTGCCGTAAAAGTCATGTCCAATCAAAAATCATAACACATGTTCTGTCAATAACATTTTTAGAGTGAGGGTCTCTAAGCTTTTTGAGCATTTTTGTTCTGCAAAAGGTGGCCTGGTGGTGAAACACGATATTATTAGTTAACCCTTTCCTAGCCCAGTGATGCATGATGAACTCTTTCAGAGGTGACCAAAAGTTATTTAGACTTCGACAGAAGGTTAACAAAAATTATTCCTTTATATAAAAAATTATTTTATTATACATACAGTATGATTCATCCATTTTTTTATTAAATGAAAAATCAAAGAGAGGATATTTGACTTTCCCTAGCTGATGAGATCAAACGTTTAATTTGGAATTGAAGCTACAAGGCTAATAATACTAACATTCACCCAAATAGGCCAGCTGTTCCCAGAAAGAACCCTAAAACTCCACAGTGAGATCTTTTTTAAACCAATTAAGAAACAGTTGCAGTCTGAGAGATGCTTTAGTGATGTATTTTGACAGAAATGACTGGGCTATGTAGGTAACCATTGAGTTTTAGTGTTTCTTAGCATTGGTAAGCTCAGAGCTCTAAACTATAGAAGCCAAACATGTAGACTAGAGTGAGTAAATGGAAGATTTCACAACGAAAAAAAATATTTCTGCTCCACTTTAAAGAACCACGGAAACAACATAACTATGTACATTCTTCACACTGCCTTGTATACATATTGTTGATTTACGTTTTCATTTAAAATTACACTTGAATAGTTTATTTAAATACTTTTGCCTGGATATTTAAGATTTAAGTCCAGAATATTTAGCATTACAGGCTTTAAAGCAGAATAGAACTTATAGAACCTCAATCCCTGACTCTCTCCTTTTGAGCTTGTTGCATCTGGCTCTGTGTCAGTACATGGAGAATGTCCAGCTGAGCTTATTAAACAGCAAAATGGTGCTCTGGAGGCTCACAGAGCGAGATCTCCCTCTGCTTTAGCAAGCCCACCACGTCTCTAGAGCTTCACATGGTTCTTGCAAAAGTGATAAAAGGATGAAGGGTGCAGGTAGTATGAGTGTATGCACCTTAATCCATACAAAATCTTTGTAAAATGCTAAAATGAGAGGTGTAGCAGAACTAGTGCATTGTCTAGTTCGATAGACAGGACAATTAGCTAACTTTTTGTGAACTGAGTGGATGCATGCCAAGAAGAAAGCGCACGTCAAAAGGATTTGCTACATCCAGAATGTGTGTGTGTCATGGCACGTACTTAACAGTGGTTACAGTGAAGCAAACCTTTTGCTGCAAGACTGCTAACATGCTCTGCCAACTCAGCATACTAGCTAATAATTTTACTCTGAAACGTAGAACCAGAAAACCCACTGACCTTGATGTATTTTGGGTCAATTCTGTTCAAATTAGGGCATTATTTAGGGCACACTTGCATGCGCCTTATGCAAGTGCATGTCTTATTTGGCGAAGCTAACGTTTGTGTGACAGAGGTTTATATAGCACACTGTGTATGGCAGAAGTGAATTCATTATTCATGTTCAGAAATAGTAATAATAAAGGAGTTCAAGTCTGCACCACTGTGTCATTTGGAGTCAGTTCACTTGGCAGGATCCACTTGGCTGTGTGAGGTGTCAGTAATGACTTTCCCAGCTGAACCTCTCTCTAAATCCAGCCTGAACTGAAGCTTATCAGAGTGATACATCAAAAAACCTTTTCATCTTATTCCTGTTTATGTAATTCGTTTCAAAGGTTTCATAAAGTTCTCCATTATAACTTTCACATCCAAATGAAAAGTATAACAAAGGCTCAGGCTGTGTCCAATAAACAGTGAAATGCTCCGTTTCTGAATGTAATAATCAAAGCAGACATTAAAGGCTCAATTCATTGCTTTTGAACCACATTGTTATTTATTCATTTAGTAGCATGCTGCTGTTTGACCTAAACAGTCACTTTGGTGATTTATCCCATACAGAATTATTACCATAAGCATGGGCTCTCCCACAAAACGTAAGGCCAGGCAAGTTCACTCATGTTAAAACTCTTACAAGATCTATAAACTGTTGGTTTAGCCATATATGCGTGTTTAAAGGATACCATACCGGATTTAAACATGTAACACGATGGTGTTATTACAATTCTTATTTGTCTGTATATTATCTATTATTAGAGCAATGGTTTATACACAGTAAATATGCCACTGTTAAATCAACACTATTAGAGTTAAATTAACACTGGGAGTGTTAAATTTTGACACCATCAGTGTTAATTTAACTCTAATAGTGTTGATTTAACACTGGCATATTTACTGTGTATCAATTTGACCGGCCTGGGGTTGAGCCTTTGAGAATAAGAATAACAAATGATGTAAATATACAAATTTAATTCAAACAATAAATGATAAATGTTATGCAGTGTTTTATGCAGTGATTCAATCTGATTTGTAATTGGCTGCTTAGTGCTTTAAGAAATTAAAAATCCTTCACAGTAAACTGTTCACAACCTAGAACACATGACTGCAGGGGTCTGTTTCTAGAACAAAGTTAAGTCAGATCCTTGGCCTATGTTAGGCTTGGACTGGGCTGATATTTCAGTGACAGGCCTTACGCATTATCCTCATCTGAAAGGCAAGTTTATTTTCAGATTTCATTTTACAAGCATATCCATGTTTACCCAGATTATTCTAGAAGCTTGCTAGCAATATCCAGATATGAATGTTGACCAAATGTTAAAGTAATAGTAGTTAAAGTAATAACCTATAACTAATTCAGTTACAGTAACTAATAAGGATGAATGTAATGGTGATGATATTGAACATATTTGAGAGCTGTACTACAAGCATTAAGCATGTAAACGTTAAAACTATCACACTGCACTAATGTAGTCTGCTTACATGTGACCACTGCTTTACTCAAGTGGAATTTTAGCTTTATAAATCACAGACTATGTGCAAAAGACTAGACCTGAGCTGAAACCTTGTTATATAGCCTGGACCCATCAGCAGCCCCAGCATCTATTTTATTATTTTTTTTAAATGCATGACTTTATTATTACCTAAGAATCACATGAAAGCTAAAATCCTCTTCTTTCTACGCAAGTTAATCAATCTTCCTACTTTGAGTCTGCCAATTAATGAAAGATTTTGCTTCAAATGAACCATCTGTGCCATAGTCATATTTTTGTAAAAAAAACATTGTATAAAACTTTAGAAAAACACTGAAGCCTTGATTGTTGGTTGTCATCCTTTACTGATGTTTGAATAAGCCCCAAACAAATAGAACTGAGTACTCTTGTGACATAAATATGAGTAGTAACATGAACCTACATAAAGTCCCTTCAGTTTCAATGGTTATTTTACAAAAAATATCAACATGCTTCCGTATGTAATGAAGTTGTTGTATAAAAACACTAAGATTTGGGCATGCAAAGAAAATAAAAAAATAGGACAGTTTAGTAAATCAATCAACTATTAATACATTTCACACAGTAAATCTGCCAGTGTTAGATCAACACTATTAGAGTTAAATCAACACTGTTAGAGTTAAATTAACACTGAGGGTGTCAAAATGTAACACTCCCAGTGTTAATTTAACTCTAATAGTGTTGATTTAACACTGGCAAATTTACTGTGAAGGTTCAGCATTAATTGCTAAAATTTGGGGCTTTGTTTTAGGGTGTAAAAATAAAAAAGTGAGGATTATATATTTTTTTTACTTTTACCTGTCTCTTTCTGTTTACACAATAGACTTATAACAGCCTGAATGGTGAAGGCCAATTCTGCAAGAAATCTGAATCCTTATTACCTTCATACAACAAGAGCAGCATTCAAGGAGTGAATGTTGAAAATGTGTTCAAATTGAGGGAAAAAATCCAAGAATGTAATTAGCTTTAAAAGTCAATTCCATTGGAGGGTATATACTGCTGGAAGGTATAGAAGATTGTTGTTATTATTGATAAGTGTACTCTTCCTGCTTTCAGAACACTATATATTTTAACTTGGAGAGTGATGACCAATACAAAAAAACAGTGTTTTTTAAATTTTGTAATCCTTTATTAATCCTAAAGTCATGCATTTTACCCATCTGTGCAAGAGGTGGGCAGCCCTGTCCACTGAACCCAGGGAGCAGTTGGGAGTTAGGTGCCTTGGTCAAGGGCACTTCAGTAATGACCTGCCTGGGGATTGAACCGGTGACCTTCCAAGACCAGATCGCTAACCACAAGACCACAACTGCCACATATTACATTCATATGACAAGATGTTTATAATGATACAAATGTGCATTTCTTTTCAAACCAACACAACATAACCACAGATGTGTGCATGCCTTTCAGAATATTTTGGAATATTTAAGAAGATTTATCTGTGTACCCTTATTACAAACAAGTAATAAGGCCTGACTGTGTTTGGACTGACTGTGAATAAATTGCTGTAGGCCCAATCACTGAAACATATGTGAATGCCATTCAGATGCCATTCAACTCATTCCATAATACCCAATTCTATCTTTTAAATATGTGAAAGGTTAATTGGCTACAGAGCAAGCTAATGTTTCAAGGTCTTGCTGTGTGGCAAGTTACAACAAAACTCCCCCAAACAAATGTGGAGCAAAGCTCCAAAAGATTCTTGGAACTGCATCTTGTTTACACCGAGAACTGGAACTGAACCTGACAACCTTTATAAAGTCACAGGTAAAGTGGCAATAAATTCAAACGTCAGGGAATGTTTTGTTTTTTACGAGATAATATTCAGTCACCATGATTATCAAACTGAGCCTCGCTTGAATAATATATATATTTAAAAGGAATGGCCTATGCTTATTACTTGCTTAGGGTTCCTTTGCCCAAAAGCCAGAGCAGAGCCTTAGACAGAATGGACACTTGAAGTGAGTTGAACGTATCACTACATTCTTTGTCACAGCATTTTTGGGAGAAACTGGGGCCTCTCCATGCCATCGAACAGACTATCTTGTAATATTTCTTGACGTCAATCACAGTAAATAGGCTACTCTCAAGCTTCTAAACCATGTTACTCAACTCTCTCGTCAGCTATGGCTGAGGGCAATGTCATATAATCATGCAGAATGGGTGTAAATGACCAGCGCATTCTGTCAAGTCTCTGCCTGCATGCACCCCAATATACTTCACAATGACAGACAGCTTTGCATGGAGCTGTGAGTTTCCTTGGCCTGAAATTCCTTCAGTGCTCCTCTCATTCTCTCCCCGCATATTATACCTTAGGTGAAAAGCTCACTTCATATGCGCTGAGGCTTTGAGAGAGCCATAAGAGGTATAATGTAAGGATGACGTCCTGAGCTGCTGTCAGCAGGAGATGAATGAAAGCAATAAGTCAAGTAAACTAATCTAACCACCTGAGTAGATGCAGCATGCCCAAGGCATTTAGTAAGCTACAGTTAAAACCACCCGGGTGATACGCCCTAGCTGTAAGCAACTAGCCTTGAGGAAAACAACATAATTGAGCACCAAACGCAATGTGTGATGAGTAAAAACAAGGAGGATTTGTGTAAAGACCAAAAGCCCCATTTTGCCTGCCTCCATCTGCAATGTTAAGCACATGGAAGCTTGCTTCACATCACATGCTTAAATCATTCATAAGTAATAAGAAATATGTTCTGGCTTCTTCTTCTAAAAAGAGACAGAACAGTGGCACATAAAGGTGCTTAAATGTATAAATAAAATATTGTAACGTAAAACCTTATTACAATGACGCTCTTAACACTTTAACACGTCTTCTAAAAATGGCTCTTTAAAAGCATCCACTCAAAGGTGATTTAGGGAACAATAAGTGATTCTTCATACAGCCCTTCAATAACTCTTAGTGGTGCTTTTATTTTTAACAGTGTAAAAAAACCAAAATGTCCAAACATACACAGTAAATCTGCCAGTGTTAAGTCAACACTATTAGAGTTAAATTAACACTGAGAGTGTTACATTTTGACTCCCTCAGTGTTAATTTAACTCTAACAGTGTTGATTTAACACTGGCAGATTTACTGTGCACATATGACTAATATTTCCACATTTTGAAAGATTATTCTAAATGTATTTGCTCATTCATTTAAACTCTTGTTTAAACATGCACATCAGCGTCTACTTCAATTAACCCCATAGATGTAGTTCGGAGATCAGTGCAAGAGCAATAAGGATTTTTAGGGGCATTATGATGGTGAAACTGAAACACAAGTGCCCCCAAAAGCCCCTCATTCTCCCTGCGGCATTAGATCCAGATTAAAGTTTCACCTCCTCTTAGTCATACATGGCCCTTGCTTTGAGCTTGTAATGTTTTTAGTAGTTAAGAGGACGAGATCTGACTGATAATGAGCCATACTTAGGTTAGAGAAGGCATTCAATTTATTAATTTTTTACAGCTGAAATACACAATCAATTTCTAAATTTCCAGTTGGAAGGTGATTAATAACTGGCTAAAAAATGTAGTGTTTATAGTTCAGTGCGTTCGCCTTGCTTTCAGAACACCACATTGTTCAATTGTTTCATTGCAGTCAACATCTTGAAAGTTTCATCTACTCTTAAGCTCGAGAAAATAAATGAGTAACAATGACTACTGTGAAAAGAATGACAGTCTGGAAAGGTGACTACCAGAAGCGGGACTTTGCGGGCCAGTTGGATTGGGATTAAAACTCATCTCGCCCACAAAATCCCGTCACTGACATCACAGAGTCTTATTTCAATGACTATTAGTATAAAACACACGTTAACAAGCAGCTACTTTAATTAACACCTCTATAGCACCAACTCTATGACTCTTAGGAGGTGGAATAGGACAAAACCTCTCTCTGTAATTACTATATAATATATACATAATATATACATCTAATACAGTGTATATATATATATATATA
>BRDA01002487.1:40688-57339 GCA_036984385.1 Crenuchus spilurus
TATATATATATATATATATATATATATATATATATATATATATATATATATACTGTCCTACACTCTTAAAAGAGATGTTCTTTAGGGGTCCTTTAAAAGAAAAATGGTTCTGGACCATGAACACTCAAAGAACTGAAAGAGTTATTTGCATGATGAAAGGGTTCTTCAGATTGATGAGGAATGTGCTGTAGATGGTGATTTATCTACATAGCACCAAAAAGGGTTCCTCTATTATTACAAGCATGTTATTACATTGTTATTACAGCAGAACCACTTTGGGGGCTATAAAACCATCTTCAAAAAGGTTTTCTACAAAACCATCTACAACACATTCATCATCAATCTGAAGAACCCGTTCACCCTTTAGGGTTCTTTGAGTGTTCTGTACAGAACCATTTTTTTACTAAAGAACCCTTGAAGAACCATCTTTTTAAGAATGCAGATGAACAAAAGGAGAATGTCTTTGGGCAGTAACATGAGTGAACCTCTTTAACATGTTTAAATGTAGACAGAAGACAGTATGTCACGTCCTTCAGCAGTAGAGACAGACAATATCAGCCCAGTGGGGAAAAAAGAAATGACATATTCACTGTGGGTAGCCTGTAATGAGAGCTGTAACAAGTTAGATGAGTATTAGAGCTTTATGGAGACATTACATTTTAAAAGCAGGTTGTGAGCAGAATGTCTGCAGAAACAGCCAGACAAAGGCAGAAAGCAGGCGTTGATTGTGTCCCAGACAGTGTTTTCAGCTCCCCGGAGAGTTCAGGTAGCCTAACGCTTCCCTCAGACACAATCTGTCTGCCTCAGTCGGGGAGCAACACCCCCCAAAAAATCCCCCTGATATCTGACACAATCTCTCTATGAGACCATCATAAAGTCCACAAAAATATCCAAAAACCTCAGAGCATGTCGTCAGCAGTAGAAATCGATTGAAATGATTGTCAGCCAGCGACGTTCACACCTGCTGGTCACCCCGACTAGACACACTGAAGACCCGGCTAATGCGGAGATGAAGACGTTGATAACATTACCGTTTCTTTTCAACTTACCCTGGATCCAGCAGGTCACTGTGAGATAACGTCTGATTATAATCAGCTGTTGTTCCTTTAAGGCTGCTCCTGGCGGAGAGCTCGACAGTCTGCTAGACCTGACTGACTCTTTGCATGTTAAAAATCATCTCCGCGCCTCAGACATTGCTCCATGCTCACGCCACAGGGTAAAAATGAGGCCGTGGAGGGGGAGATCCAGTTTCCAACAGACAGCGATTGTATGCTAAATTTGTTTTCGGCCAAGGTTTGAGTGCTGTTACTAAAGCTCGCTGTCACGGCTGGTAAAGACGCTTGACGACCAGGACGTCTCTTGTTCACGCCTTTTCTCTGCCGCTTTAAAAGGGAGCGAAGTTTAAAAGCAGTACAAGTGAACGCGGGGCTCTGGCCGGTTAGATTTTCCTAGAAATCATCTCCAAATATAGAAACTAGGAAGAGACGTTCTTAGAAATCACTGAGACGCAGTGACAGTCTGCTTCGCCTGTGTGTACACCATGTGAACGTCGTCCAGACGTTTGAACGTGCTCACTGTGTGCTTCTACCATTAAGCCATCATTATCCTCAAGTGTCAAATGATTTATCAATCTGCAACTCACCTCAACTCAACGTTAGACATGTGTTACTGTTTGCCGCCCCCTATTGATGCGTCTGTGGCATTACATTTAATAAAGACAAAGATACAACATGCTTATCAGGTCAAATTGTGTTTTAAATCCGAGCTCTACTGAGTAAGTGGTGCCTAACATTAACTTCTCGTTATTACTGTGATTTTCCATTGTTCTAGGTGTTTACATTAAGGTTCCTTGTTGAACATTCAGTATCCATGAACCGTCCAAATGTCAGATATTACGAAGCTCCACACGCTGGTTTTTCAGAGAGTGAGGTCACTTAAAAAGGCACGGACGGGGTTCGAACCCGCGATCTTCGGTTTACGAGACCGACGCCTTACCACTTGGCCACCGCGCCTGCGCCGTTCACCGTGCATAGATGACTAATATTGACTGCACTATGTTCACTGTACGTTCTTTACAATTCGTTCGTTATTAATACTGCCTAACTAACTAGTTTTTAATTCGTGTGTGAATGGCACAAACAATACCCTAAGGTTTAAAATTAAAACGATTGTAAAGTTAACCTTCTTGTATTAAAATTTCCCGTTAATGAACATTAATCAAAAGTAAGTCTTCGTAAACTCCGTGTCAGTTAAACTGCTAGTTTAGATAAGGTTTCGCTATTAGCAGGGTTGCCAAGTTCGCGATTTTTAATAAAAATTTGACTCCTTTGAAAGTGCCGTCGCGGGTTTGTGGACTATTTTCAAAATGTATCTACCTGGACGCCAAAAAAACTCTTATGGTCACAGTAGAAAGGAATTACATTGTTTATTGAGTGTATACGCAGGTCCTTAAACAACGAGGAACTAAAAGCAGACAGTGAACAGCTGAAGGTGAAGAGCATTTGATGAATATGTTTAGGTAGACTTCCTAATATTAGATGAATGATTGGAATTAAATCTGATTAGATTATAGAGGAAAGAATGGGAGATACATGTTTTATAGACAACAATGTACAATTATGTATTTTTTTCTGTCTTCCATTATATGTAATAATAATAATACTAATACTAATACTACTACTACTACTACTAATAATAATAATAATAATAATAATAATAATAATAATAATAATAATAAATGCTTCAAAAGTCTAAATTAGAAAATGAATGATCTTAAAATATTACATTTTCGAAATTAAGATTTTGGCTATTTTCAGCTTGTGTAGCACAGTATTTTGACCGACATTAGGCTAGAGAATTTATGAGATCTGGCAACCCTGCACTTAAGTAACAATAAGTGAACCGCAGACTTGCCACTAACTTAGCTCAGTTAGCCTGACTCTGGGTCAGAACCCTTTCTGTCCTCGAAGCGCAAAGACCTGATTTGATCTGCTGGTATCTTAATATCTCAGATAGGACATGATAATCACCTGGCTGACGTATGAACTGCTGGTATATAAGGTACATTTCTGAGATGTCCATAAGGGGGCGCTGTGTCATCGTAATGCTTCTGTTTTACTCACGGGCAGCCTCTCACGTCGCTCCTGGACTCATAGTTTTGCACGGAGCGGATAAAAGCAGCGGTTCAGATAGAGTTCAGCTTAGACGACGGTCACAATGCAGCATCACTGGTGAAAGAAATGATGAAAATCTATTAAGTTCATGAAATTACTTAAAAGTATATGTGTTTGATATATTAACTGAAATTTGTTTACTGTGAAGCTGTCGTAAGTAGATATCCGAGTTACTTTTTTGTGATGTAAGCTAATGCTACTCCTATAGCTAACAGTCATATTGTACCCCTAATTACTAAACAATAAAGTGTTATAATAGTTCTGAAAATCAACAAATACATAGTAGTAAAAAACAAGATGAAACAGAGAAATGATGGCAAAATGATAGCTAAGAAAAATATTTAACAATAGTCCATCAGGCTGCTACTTTTATTTTTGTATTAATTTATTGATGAATTTGTTATTCTGGTTAAGGTCAGCTTCTTCCCTTATAAGTAAGTAAGTAAGTAAAATTGACACTGTATGACACTGTCAAACATAACATGATAATACGTAAAACACCCACATAATAAAATAATAAAATACACATACAGAAATATTAAAACACAACCAAAAAGACAATAGAACACCTAGTAAAACAGACAACATCAAATCCCAGTGCCATACACATCAAATGCCTTCTCAAAAAGATATGCCTTTAGTTTTTTAAAAGAATCCACAGAATCTGCAAATCTTAAAAAGTTCGGTAGTGTGTTCCATAGTTTTTGGAACATTAAACTCAAAGGCATGATCTCCACAAGTCTTTAGGTGAGAGCGTGGGACCAACAGCAGATTCTGCCTACTCAACCTAAGATAGTGACCCGATATATGCGGGTGAATTAGCTCTGTTATATACTGTACCTAGGTGCCTGACCATGCAATGCTGATTTTAAAAGTTTAAATTTTAAACGGAATCCTATACTGCACTGGAAGCCAGTGTAAAGATCTTAACAGAGGGGTTATGTGACCTTGTCTGTTTGACCTAGTAAGTAATCTAGCAGCAGTATTTTCTACTACCTGCAAATGATCACGAGCAGATATACTAAGAGCAGAACACGTGGTATTGCAATAGTCAATACAACATGAAATAAAAGCCTGTATACTTATCTCCAAGTCAGCATTAGAAACTATAGATCTCAATTTACTGATATTTCTCAAACAAAAAACAAGATCTAGCCAGCTGTTTAACATGTGTGTCAAGCAAAAAAAACCACAAAAAAACAACAACACCCATATTTCTTAAATCTGCATGGACAGGAGAAGAGAGAGACCCAAGACTGTTAAAAATCACAGGAGTAATCTTATCAGGGGCAATGATGATAACCAATCTTTTTGGCAATACTAAAACTGTTAATAATCTGTTCCAGAGAACATATACAAAGACAACAACAGTGGCCACAGAACTGGACCTTGTGGAACACCATAATGTAGTAGAGCAGACTCAGACCTAACATCCTCAATAGTCACAGTAAAACTTCATCTTATATTCTTACATTTAGGAAATGTACAGCTTTGGAAAATTTAAGAGGCCACTGCAAATAATCACATTGATATTTAAAAATGTGTTTAATTAAAATTAACATTTTTGTTTTATTCTATAAACTACACTCTTTAAAAAGATGTTTCTTCAAGGGTTCCTTACTAAAGAAAATTGTTATGTATAGAACCATGAATGGTGCAAGGATTCTTCAGATTGATGAGGAATGTGGTGTAGATGGTGCTATACAGAACCTTCTTGAAAAGTGTTCTATATTTCACCAAATATGGTTCTGCCATCATTACAATGTCAAGCTTGTAATAATAGTAGAACCCTTTTTGGTGTTATATAGAATAATTTTCAAAAGGCTTTATCCATGAGAAGAGTTGTTTGAGTGTTCATATTTCTATATAGAACCATGTTCTTTACTAAAGAACCCTTGAAAAAACATCTTTTTTAAGAGTGTACTGACAACATTTCTCCCAATTTCCAAATAAAATCTTGTCATTTAGATCATTTACTCACAGAAAATGAACAACTGGTCAAAAAAGTGCAGTTTTCAATCCTCCAATAATGTAAAGAAAACATGTAAAGGATTGTATTTATTTTAAAATTCTGCAGTACTAATGTTTTAGCTTAAAAAGTGTTCAGAAATCAGTAACCCTAATTTTTGCATGCCTTCCTTACACATTGTTTTTGAATGACTTTATGTCACTCCTGTGACAAACATTGAGGAGGCTTGACTTTGTTTGATGCCTTGTGACTGTCCATCTTTCTTTTGTTCACATTCCAGAGGTTTTCAGTGGGGTTCAGGCCTGGAGGTTGGGTTGGACATTTGAAATGGGCTTTTTTACTTTTTCCTGAGGTGTGTAACGTCTTTCCAGTAGGTTGCAATCATACGTTTTCTTCCTTATCTTAAGGAATCATAATGTGTGCATTTTCCCTGCAATGTGATGTTTTGCTGTAGCTTATATGATTTTTTGCACTAGTGCATGAGTACAAGACAAAAAATATATATATTTCAAGTAGCACAGATGGTATGGTCAGATGCAGTGCTTATATCTCTCTGTCCTTTAATCTCCCCTTGTTCTGTGTGTGTTCTTTCATGGCAGGCCCAGGCTTCAGTCTTACAGCCTGAAGGGAGGAATAAACAAGCACCTCTGGGAGAGTGGGAGACAGCTAGAGGTGGGAGGGGGAGCCGCAGCATAAAGATGGGGAGAGAAGCTGCAGTTTGGAGCAGAAACCCGAGCTCAGTGCAGTTGGTATCTCTGAATTGCAGAAGTAGTCTAAGTGAGGTATGTTTTTGGAGAATGTTCAGTAATCGGTTCAGGCCTTTTTTGTTAACATGTGATTTTTGTCATATTCTGAGCAGTTGTGATAAACCTCACCGACTGCACATATCTGTATGTGCATACACACTCCCTATGAATATATTCTAGCTAGGAGGGGTGAAAAAGGACAAAAAAAATGACTCGTGGGTTGCAAACTAGGTTGAAATAGTGAATTGATATTCATAGTTCTTTCGTTGGAATTGCTCACTGAGTTAGTTCATGATACAATATGCATGAGTTCAGACAAGCTCTACCTTCACCAGAACTGCTGAGAGAAGTGTCTGCCTTGTGGCTGTTCATTTGATAACACACCCTAGGGTTATTTCAAAGGCTTTTATAAATGAATACAGCTCATTACCATGGGGAATGAGAGGGAAGGAAGCCGCAGATGTGCTAACTGTTATGCTCACTTTTCTGTATATAAGCACCTACATTGTTCTCGGAGTCGGTGCCTGTCAGTAGTACATAATGCATATGTGCGAATGAATTTAAGTCCATTTTTGAAGGGAATTATATAAAAAAACAGAGGTAATTGGTTCCTTTGAGGGAATATACACATGAAATAACATGGATGGATGACTGTGCTTCTGGAACCATCCATCATTACAAATGCATAAGCAGGAATAACATTACTTTTGAGAGACTTGTCTGATGAATACATTTTCTTGTGGATTGACAGTATCTGTAACTGTATGGACAGATTGTGTAACACTGTCTCCCAGGTTCTTGCTTATCAAAGTCAATAGAGCAAATCTTGCTTGCCCGCTTTATCCAGTCATCATTGGGGATGAACTAGACTTTGAGGTGTTGGGTTTGTAATGTTATGCAAGATTGATTCTGTGCACTGAGCATCTTCAGTCCTCATTGATTTGAAATCAGTGCAGGAGAGCAACCTTACAACCATTTCCCAGCCCTGGTCTACTCCTTAATGAGGCATTTTTATTCATATGCTGCTCAGCTCTCTGGTCTCCTTGTCATCTTCTACTGAAATTTTAAGAGAACTGGACGTGTCTTCTTGTGGAAAATGCGTCTTCTTGTGTATTGTATTTCTGAGGAACACTACAGTTCTTGATGTGTGGGGTGAAACCAGTCATTTTCACTATTTCATGAAAAGGAATCCTGATCAATAATCCAAGGCTAAAATATGAGACCGAGGCTTTCAAAGGAACATAGCAAATCTGATACAGTAGCTAAGATCTCTGAAGGTGAAAGACGACTATAATGATCTGGAACTGATATGGACCTGTTGTAATAATTTGAAGGGACTCTTGTGTTTGCAGTTCCATTCATCTGAAGTTTCCGTTTGTTTGATGAGGAAATGCTTGAGTGAACCTGTAATATGGTTCAACTGAGAAGATTCATGTTAATGTGATGTTAGAGATATTTTCTTGATATTAACTTGAAACAGGATACTTTTCTGACACACCCATGTCCCCTCAGGACTGTTCATGTTTTTTTTTTCCACTTTTAAGACACACCTTTGGTGTCATTTCACATTGCAACCTTCGAATTTGATAACTTTGGTAGCTGCCATTCTACCAGTTTGTGCTTTAGTCTATTCATTTATTTTTTCAGCATTCAAAGTCTAGAATTTCCCTTTGTAACAATAGCGGAGAGAATTACCCACATTTCAGAGCTTTGCCGAAAGTCATTTTGCGCTTTGACAGATCTGTGTTATAAAATTGAAAGTCAAAGAATATTTTGTAGGTGACTGCATGCTCAGAAATGTAAGTAATTTTAGAAAAATTAGTGTGCTCATTTTGATTTGATCTGAATTCAGAAGTGTAATTCATACTAGAAAGTGTGATAAATATTGTGGCAATCAAGTAAAGAGAAAGGTTATAAGAGACTGATATTACTTGATATTAACTGATATTAGCTCTGTTTGACAGTAGTAGTAGTAGTAGTAGTACAGCAATATACTGTTACATTGTTTTTTACACATGATACTTGCATAATTGCTAATGAGGTTTGGTCAGGATGGCCAAGTGGTCTAAGACACTGGAGTCAAGTTGCAGTCACCAGTGGAGGTGTGGGTTTGAATCTCACTGCTGACAGCCATGGTGGTTAGGGATCCGCTCTTGTGAGCGGAAGGTTGCCGGTTCGATCCCTGGTCATGTCTACACAATTTTAATTGTAAGAAAACTTCATTATTCAGAGATTCTTCCAATAAATCAAAAGTGTGAAGAGCTTCATGTAAATGTACAAAAGTGATTTTTTTAAAAAGAACCATTCACTGACAGTTTTTTTAAGGAAGCAAAAGTGATTCTCCTATTGCATCACTTTTAGGAACTATTTATTTTTAAATATGTAGACAAAATACAATATCAGTCTGGTGCTACCTTGCACACTAAACTATTATATAAACAATTGAAAGTTTTAAAAGTTAGATTATTGAATTGTTTGCCACAGTATTCGTATTGAACTTTTCATACATTGTGAATTTCTAGTGGTTTCTCATTATGTAGCTGCTTGTGTACATGTTACTTTGCTTTGTGTGTTTTTATAACATAATAAAAGACTAATAAGTGGATTAATAAATAGGATATCTCCTTTTGAGAAAACACCAATAACATACAATCTGTTCATGCTAGCCTATCTTCCAATATTGGTAATTTGGTGTTTATAATTATTATTTTATTTGAGTTGCTCATCACAATGAGATAAAAAAAATCATTTATATTTTACATTACTTGTAATAGTTTATGATTGGTACATTTGAAGCGACACTGAAAGTGTTTACTTTAAAAATAAATGTAACCATAATTAAACTTTTTAAGTGAATAGGGCTGTACATTGACAAGACCATGGTGATATGTATATACAGGTGTTACAATTCAACATTTGCTACTTGTTGATATTCAAGTGGAAGAATCTAATGGCTGGAAATAGATTACTACTCTGCTATCTAGTGATCAGTGATTTAAACACAGCTCAAAATGAACCACTATCTGCCACCAGTCTTTGCACTGAGAATCAATACAGTATCTACAAAACATTATATTGGCATCAAGTGTAGAGGTATTTTGTTACACCCATTACCAAAATATGTATTTTTCCACAATAAATTAGAAACAAAATTAGAGTTGGCAGCAAAAATCTGTACAGCCACGTAGATTAATATTTCTGATTAAAAAATGATAATCCCAATATTTTCAAAAAAATCAGTAAGTCTGTGTTTTATTATTTAATCATTAATTAAACCTGATAGACCAGACATGAAATTGAAACAAGTTTTCTTTGGGAGACCACTTCCAATTCAAAATAACAATAGCTGTTTATGGCAAACTTCAAATGTAGCAAATTACAAAACTCCAAAATCATAACAAAACTGTATCCTGTCTCATAATGATAATATTATATTGTGGGAGCTTTAGTGATGCACGTATGCTGAAAATACATTATTTACATAATTATTTTACAAATGTTAATGCAACAATTGTGGTACATATCAGTTTTTGTGTAATTAATATAGTATATTGCAACACTGCAGAAAATAGATGTTATTTAAGAGTCTTTTCATTGAGGAAAGAGGGAAATCTTGAATAAAAACGGAACTTAATCATAGTTCTAAAAACTATTTTTGAGTCTTGTGAATAAAACTGAAGCATTACATGACACTGCATGTTTACACATGATAGTCATAAATCACTAGTTTTATCTAACTTTTGTCAAAATAAGCTGCTAGATTTCAATTATTATTACCAAAATCAGTCATAAATCAGAACTTTTATCTTACTTAAACTGAACTGCTAGACTTCAGATATGAATATCTAAAGAATTTGTATTCAAATACATTAAAATTCAAAATTTGCATTATTTAACTGTAAATAAATGTGCACGCAGACAGATTTACTTACAAAATAGTTCAAATAAGCTATTGTTATATTTGGAATTAAGTACCTATTGAACTTCCGCAGAATCATTTAGTTGAATTATTTTTTAAAGTTTAATTGTTACCTTCCAGAAATTTTAAGTGAATACATTTAACCTGGCTGTTGTGTTTTGCTATGTACAATTTGTCTCTCCTTCTAAAGAATGACCCCCTCCCTCCTCTTAAAACCCCAAGATCCTAACAGATGAGCCCTTACTCTGGTGTGCTATGGGGCCACAGAGACTACAGGCCAGCTGCTATTTTATCCCGTGACTTTCTTTTTTCAGTAGTCACACTGCTGTTTTTGTATGTGCGGCGTGCGGGATCCCAACTGCCGCTTCGGTAGCACTCCATTGCCAGCCGATGCGATCCTAAATGCAGCAGGACGAGGGGGTCCTGCGAACAACACAAAGTGTGTACGGCGAATTTGCTTTAAGTGCGGCGGTGTCTACGCAAATGCGAGTGGCAGGCAACACCAAGGATGTTTTGAATGGAAAATCGGGCATTGTGGGAAGAGTTTGCTGCCTCTGACCCTGGCTGCTACCAGACAAGGAAGTGTGAAATCTGTATGAAAGGTAAGCAGCTGATAACATTACCCAACAAAGGCAATATCATCTTTCCCCCTCTCCACATTTCTCTTTCCACCATTCTCATCTGTCTCCACCGATCTTCTTACAGCGCTTTCTCTCTGTATTCGCGCTTCAGTTTTACTTTCTTTTTTCTACTTATTTTTTTTTCTTTTAAATTTGAAATGCATCCCAACATCAAACAACAAATGGAATTTGGCGTTCCGTAAACAGTGTCATGAAAAGGACTGGTGTTCTTTGCCAGTGTGCTTCCCCTCTTTTTTTCTCCATCCCGCTCAGGACTGCACTGGGCAGTGCTCAGCTGTCCTTTCTTTTTCAAAGCTTGTTTGATTTTTGTAATCATCACTCCCGAGTCTCATCTCTCACTGTGATCAGATCCAGCTCTATGTCTAATGTTTACCTAGCAATTAGGAGCAAATCACTTGTGCCTGTGGGGTCTGTTGCCATAGTTACAATAGGGTTTCGAGGTCTATCATCTGGTCCTCGCGTCCACCAATCAGCTCGCAGAGCTGAAGCTGCAACATAAAGTAAAGATGCACATCTTTTCAGCAACACAGTTGTAAGGAACAGAAACAGAACCACGAGTATTAGAAAGTACTCCAGGGTGGCAAGAAGGCGACTGCGCCCAGTCATGGCGGACCACGGAAATCACAGCGGAGGAGACACCCAGCAGGAGAGGCAGGTGAGAGCATCATCCATTTTGAGACTTAGCATTGACTACTCCATGAAACAAGACAGAGTCTGGGCTAACAAGATTAGCATTAAGCGCCAACAATAAAAACGAGGGAAAAGGTTGATAAATTTGCTATGGTCTGAAGGACGGCGACCATGGGAAAGAATGGACGCGAACAAAAAAAAAAAAAAGAATAAGCGTGTCTCTACTTCACGAAATTATTGTCAAAGGCTGCTCAGATCAATTTCTTTTTTGCAAAGCGCGATCAAAGAACTCCAACCGGGCTCTTGTTCAGTTTTTGATACATTTTTCTTCCTAATTTGTGAGCGCCAGGACCCGCCGAGGAAACTTAATTTGATCGGTCAGACTATGTCTACGTTCGTGTCTTTTGTGTTCGCCAATGTGCATGGCTGTATGTGTATAAAATTGGCCTAGATTAATCATAGCACTCTAAATCTCATTACTTGGAACATCTGAGAGAACGCCATCTTCAAACGCTCTCTTTAGAAGAGGGGGGGCTTTAAATTCGGGCCTTCATCAGATCAAAGGCCTCAGATCTGGGATGAATTTTTGTTTTCGGTGGATATGTTTTGGAGAGAGTAGAGTGTGCTCGGAGAATAAGCGACGTGGCAAAGCGTAGCAGCGAGAGCTACATGTTCATGCTGCCCCCCTATCGAGCGGCCCAGGAGCCTGTCGATACAGCGATATGATGTCAGTAAGAAAAGAAGAACACCCCCCAATAACAGTCTGAGAAGGGGGGCTGGAGTTGAAAGCACTAGAAGAGAAGGGACGATGGAGGGGAGAGGACCATCACCAGCTGAACCCAGGCGAGATTAAAGATGGCGGCTGGGCATGCCGCAGACTGCGTAACACAGGACACAATATCTTGCAAGACAATTGGAATAAGTCTTCACTTCAGATTAAGAAAAAGTGCCTCGCACTGAGGTGACCCCACATGAAGATGGTAGGTGCACCGTTCATGTAATATTTTATCACCAACCATAATGGCGGCAGTTACTCCTCCCTCCAAACGACATTGTTTTTGTCACTCCCCCCTTTTTTCTTTATTTACGGCTTACGTTTTTGTCTCATCGTGCAGACTTGCTTCGGTTATGGCCCTCTTTCTTTCAAAGCCAGTACATCAATTGATTTGAATGCTTGAAGCATGGTACCCAGCTCAAAGTGGAAGTAATGATGAGCTTTTGTGCTTTTTCTCTGTGTTCATTTGTCCGACATAGCAAAGTCATCATAATAGCACATTTTCGGCCATTGATCGCTCTGTTATAATCGCCAATACTCTGTGGCTTCCAAATAAACAAAATCAGCAAAAAAGTGAATTTCGTCCATGCTTTCTTCTTTGTGGATGTGGTATCACTAATCACTAGCTTCAGTATTAAGTAAACTCCAGGCGGCAAATCATTTAATCCTCTGTGCCTAATCCACTCCTAGAATTGTTAGGCACGATATATTCAGCTATGACAAAAGCAATCAGCAGGACTCCAGAATACATTTTGACAGGCTTTGGGTACCTCCTCCTCTCTCCAGACTCTGAAACACTTAAAAGAGCAGCTTATCAATACACCAAAGGCACCCTTCCTTTATGATGTCCCAATCATTCAAAATAGCTCAACTATTCTTGACCAGACTCGCCTTTTCTCTCACTTTCAAAGAGCTCCCCAAACTGTCATTTCAAGCTTTTCTATTCTTGTCTGTTGTTTCCTGGTATATCTCAAAAATCTGATTTTTCTTCATTATTCCAAGCTTTATAATCATACATTTTTTGCATCAAAACTATTGATGTGATCTTTTATTGACTTTGACTTGTTTGAAGGAATCAAATTAACTTTTTGTATGTATCAAAAGAACTGCATTCAGTTTTAACATCTAAATGGGCTTTTGTCAACTGATCAGGCCCTTCAAAAGATAAGCCCATTTCAAGCACAGCCTACAAGGAGGCCTAAATCTGCACTGGCAGCTGTAACAAAAACCAACACAGAAGAATTCTGAGGGAAGAGAGTGTTTTTGTCCTGTCATGGGGACTTTTATCATGACATCAGAATAGATTCTTCACTTTTTCAGAGTTCAGGAATTTTTAGTTTAATGTCTGCAGTGTAGATTACTGCTGTTTAGAAATAATTATTAAAATTAATTAATTAAATAATTAATTAAATAAACAAAAGGGCAAAAGTAGCCACAACTATTCCATATTGGTACAACATATTATGGTAAAAATGCATTGTTTAATTTTCTAAAGGTTTATAAAATAATACAGTTCATTTTTAATTCTTATCTGACGCCACCTGTTGCTGAGGCTGATTCTAAATGAATGCTTGTACAGTTTGACCAAATCCAGCTGACGAATAGCGAGTTCTCCTTGAGCCGCTGTGATTACGGCCAAAAGAACACCTGCAGGCCCCAGTCCTTTTCTTCAGATTCTCATTCAGCCAACATGGCTGTCATCGCCTTTTTTATTGAAAGCTTGAGCTGCATATTAGTCTGTCACAGCTCCTGAAATGGTTTAGCCTTAGCCAGTGCACACAAGAATCAGTGACATGCGGCTGAGAGATTGGAATGTCCTTTGTCTTCTTTCTTTTCTTTACAGTTGACAGTCCTGTATTCCACTTTATTGAGTGTTATGGCCTTAGTAGCCATGAAGTTGTTGCATGCTGATGAATTTGATGAGACATGAATGTTTATTTTGCTGTTTGCTTTTGATAGTTAAAAAAAAAATTAACAGTGTCTTTCTTTCATTGGATAAAATGGTTTTATGCCGACATAATAAACAATAATGTATTTATGACAATAATCATTTATAATGAAAATCAGCAGGGGTGAGTTTTCCAAAAACATCTTTGAGCAACCACCATAGAGAAAGTGTTCAAAATGATCATCTCTTTGTCATTTAACTATGGTTCTTGTTCAAAAATGCTTTCAGGAAATGCACCCCAGTTCAGGTCATTAGAACTTATGTGTAGAGTCTTTCATTTAAGACAACATAAATCTTCCTAAACGAGCATTGGCTCTTTATTTGGTATGAAACTTACAATATACTGATGTGCTTTTTCTTTAATGTTTTGAAGCACAAACATCTCTATAGGACATTTTTAAAGAACCATCCTTTATTTATTGAATCAAAAGTGTTTTTTTTTTCACTGGCAGAGTGGACAGGAACATGTTTGTCAAATGTAATGCATGAAAACTTTGTTGTTCTTGGAGTAGCCCATCTCATTTTGGGCTGAAGAGGGTGCATTAATTCAGTCTGTCAGATGTTAGTCCTCTG
This sequence comes from Crenuchus spilurus, assembly GCA_036984385.1. Taxonomy (NCBI): domain Eukaryota; kingdom Metazoa; phylum Chordata; class Actinopteri; order Characiformes; family Crenuchidae; genus Crenuchus; species Crenuchus spilurus. The sequence continues at coordinate 55,063 of BRDA01002487.1, forward strand.
TGGTTTCACTGCAGGGGTCTCTGTGGTAGCATTCTTATCTGCCCCTGCTCTTGGAACTGGCGAAACTGAGCCAATGGGCTTGCCATAGACAATAGGAGACATGAGAGACTGCTGTGAGCCCGTGTAGGGCCAGCTTATCATACTCACCATATGTGCAGCACAGGAGAGAAGCGTGAAAGACAGTATGTTTAAAAAAAAATCAGCGGATTCAAAAATAATCATGGATGCAGCTCCAGCCAAAATTGTTGAATGCTCCTATTGGCATTATGTCCAAAAGTGTAGCCTATTATTCCTGTCATATTTACTAGATTTGTATGTTTACAGCTTAACTGTTAAGACAGCATCATTGTAGAATCACTGGGTTTCTACTTAAAGCTCCAAACTCAAGTTCCAATTTCAGCAGCTTTGCCAGGAACGGTACACAAATGGCTGCATTTCTCATTTTTATTGGAAAGGAAAGTGACAGCCAAGTGTGTGCCTGCATGGCTGAGTGTCAGCACTGCCAAATACAGAATATTTGCTTCTTAACCTATTCATCTAAACAACTACATTTAGTATAATAAGGAAAAAGCCACAAAACTCCTGAAGGCATGAAATTTGCTTGATAACGTCTAATAATGGCTACTTATTTCACAATGAAATTTGGATTTTATATCTTAACTAATAGACTACATTTTATATAAGTGATGAAAAGACATGTAGGTGATTGAATAAAAAATATCCTTCAGATTGTGGATATTGAAGGTATCAGCTGCTCTGATATGACTTTGTTTTTTTTTAGGAAACAAAAGCGATAAATAAATAAAGACTCTTTTTATATATAAATATATTAGTATCATCACTGTGAGATCAAAAACAACTTGTCTATAATTATTCTTCTATTTTACACCATTAGGAACAGCCAGCTGTTCTATAGCCAAAAGTTCATGATAAATAGAGCAGAAAACAGAAAAGTTTGCTTTAAATACAATTTCATGCCATTAATGTATACTGAATGTTAAAATGTGTTTTACTTCTGAAAAGCAGGAGATTCAGTATTTTGGTTCAAGGTAAATGTTACAGTGATTTTACGTCACATGACCACAACAGTTATGAGCTGAGCAGGCTTCCACACACAAAGTTCAGTAACTTTTACTTCCATAGTCCTGAAAACTAATATCAAAGCATATCACATTGTAGTGTTTCATGATATAATACATATTATACTATACAGTATTGCATAATATACTAAAATACTACATATTAAGCTTATGTATATAACAGTTTGATCACACGTATGAATCATCTCTGATCAAAAATAGATTATATATCAAATATGTGATGAGCAGTGCATAAGTGGAGGATAATTTGTGGAATTTGGACTATTCTATCTAGGTGCATTAGTGATTCAGACAGTTTAATGTATCAGCAGCATAAGTGTGCTCAGGTGTTCAGTATCGTAGCAAGTTACTCAGGAGGCATAACTCTTAAAAGTGTGAAGTAGTTCAATTTCACTCGATATTTTATTCTTTTATAAATGATCAGACTGCCTTCTCCAAAACATTTACCCTTATAACATCCAGAGTTTTATTGCATATTAAATATGATTCTCATTATTTATTATTGTAAGTTAGTAAGCAATTAACTTCTAAAGGACAAAACAACAAACATCGTTTTGAGAAATCTGTATAATAATGCTAATTTTTGCTACAGTGCCTATGAGAATTCCAATAATAGTTTAGGTTTAGGTAAGCTAATGTTTAACCTTTCTGCATTAAACACACATTTGATGCTTGTAAAAGATATTCTATGCTTTATTTGACATATAGATACCTTGTATGTTGCCATCTTACAGCTTTCTTGGTGTGGTTTTCCTTTTCTAACAACTGAATGCAAAAAGTTACATCTATTATTCCTGCCTATATATCCTGCCTTTTTAATATGGTGACCTCTCAAGAGGTCAAGTTCAAGAGGTTTTATTGTCATTTCAGCTACATTTCACAGTACATAATGAAATGAAACATTCCTCCAGGACCAGGTACAACATAACCCAAGTGCAATAAAAACATACAATGAACATACAATAACTACAATCCCTAATAAATACTAAACATACAAAGCGCTGCTTGTCTAACTAGACACAAATGTGATGTTGGTCAGTACGTGGTTCTGCACACACATCAAACGTATCTGAAAGCCCATTGTCCAAACCAGATTCCAAAAAAGTTGGGACACTAAACAAATTGTGAATAAAAACTGAATGCAATGATGTGGAGATGGCAAATGTCAATATTTTAT
>BRDA01002491.1:0-18454 GCA_036984385.1 Crenuchus spilurus
TCAGGAGTGGCTTGAGATTTGGAATGTGGCAGTTGTAGCCGAGAGTACCTCAAATGGAGTGACCTGCACTTTCTCCAGACCTGAATCCCTTAGAAAACCTATAGGATCAGCGGAGTCAACGTGTAGAGGCTCATAACTCTGTACCCCAGAACCTCAATGACCTGAGGGCTGCCTTTCAAGAAGAGTGGGATGCCATGTCTCAGTAGACAATAAGTTGACTTGTGAACAGCATGAGACATAGTTGTCAAGCTGTAATTGATGCTCAATTGTTATTGACATTTTTGTTGAGGTTTACCCACCACTGTTGTTGGCTTTTGTTTCAATAAATTGTTTAAGATGAGAATCACCATCGCATGTCTCTACTTAAATGCCCTACTTAACAAATTCACCCAAAAGTGAAATATCCCCAACTTTGTGAGTAGTGTATGTAATGTTGTGTAATGGCTATAAAAATGTGTTTATCTTTTAAAAATTAAATAATGAACAAAAAATAAATTATATTCTAAAGTTATAATTTCCATTCTGTCCCTCCAACACACATCTGGTCATTGAATTTGTTTATAAAACAGATGCTATAAAACAGCAAAATTGTCCCAGAGAAATGCTCAGACTAAATTCAAGCTATAGCCATGAAAAATCTGAAGGTACCTGAACATTTTTAATTGTGTGACGTGGCAACAAAATCCAACTGTTAATGACCACAGATCACTTCCCAAAAAACAAAGCAGTATGGTTGCTGTAGCTTATCAATGAAACAGTATTTTGTTAGCAACAGAAGGACTTTGAGGAAAAAGACCATCAACACAATGAGTATGATGGCAGCCAATTAAATGCTTGCATAAGAGGCTCTTAACATTTTAAAAGGTTTCAGGAGTAAAAATAAAGAGTGTAGAACAGCTTTTCACTAAAACACAATACAAAGTCCCTGTGACTCACTGTGGAAGAAAGGACCACATACAATGCACAACTCTCAAACTTCGATCTGTGAGTTTCTACATTAACTCGCTCATAATTTAGAAAAAAAAAAACATTTACTTTGCTTACCAATATAAAGATGGCATTTTCACTCTTCTGTTGAAGATCAGACACAGATACCAGTTCATTTCAACATGACCATTAGCCCAATAATACTATACAGTCTTGTTTTTTCCATTTAACTCTTAACAAGGAACAAAGAGCTTATCCTGCACAATTTATTTTAGTTAATTAGTACAAATGTAGGGCAAACCCTTGAAAAAATTACCAGCAGAGTCTGACCTACACAGACAAAGTTGACAACTCTGCACCAAGCACACAATGCAGTATCCCTACATCAGTCAGTCACAGCTGAAGGAAATAACAGCTGATGACCAACTCTATCAAATCAGGGAAAAGGAACCTGCAGTGGAAAGCCTCACATTAGAGGTAGACCCTTTACAGCAGGGGTGTCAAACTCCAGTCCTGGAGGGCCCGATTCCTGCAGAGTTTGGTGATTTCTCTGGTCTGACTCTACAATTAAACCTGCTCATTACCTGCTGAGCTGAATCAGGTGTTTGATCAGGAAGTTCACAAAACTCTGCAGGAATCCGGCCCTCCAGGACTGGAGTTTGACACACATGCTTTACAGGAATAAGCCAGGAACAGCTGCAAACGATAACAGCTGATGAATGACATTAGTGAATCAGAGAATAGGAGCCCACTCCTGCAGAGAAGTGACCACTTCCTGTTCCTTTTTTTTGTAAACAGCATGTTATGTACAACTCCGTCCCCTGCATTGCTAAATATTGCTTTTATTTTTGGTTTCAATTCTCACCAGAAGTAAGTATCCTCTCAACCCCGGAGAACCTCACCTGGTCCCTCAACACCAGAATGTACAGCAGCTTCTCTACTTTCTAAGACTGAGAAAAGCTCATCTGCTATCCCCATCCTCACCACCTTCTACAGATTAACCATATCCTGTGCACCCGTGTTACTGTCTGGTTTGGGAATTGCCCTGCAGTTGACCGCAAGACTCCAATGTGTAGTGAGAATGGATGAGAAGATAATTTGGGTCTCTCTCCCATCTGTCACAGACATTTACTAGCTAGACAAGCAGTGTTTCACTTTTTTTTGCATTAGGGCTTGTAGTTGTTTGTTGCACCTGGTCCTTTAGAAAAGCTCTTTTGTTTCAATATGTACTGCTCTGTATATAGCTGAAATGACAAACCTCTTGAATATGATAAAAGGCAAGTTTGTTTCAGTGAAAAGTCAATGTTGTAAATGGTTATGTAAAAACATACCTGGGCATTTTTCTACATCATCTTCTATATAGAAATCAAAATAATCTAAACTGAACCAAATACATAGAAAAATGCATTAAATTGCCTTAAATTAGGCATAATTTAAAAATAGCAACAACTGTTTATAACTGAAAAGTCGCAAGTCATAAAAGACATTTTTATTACATTTCCCATAGGGCCAGAACATCATGGATGCAATCAACAACTTGTATTTGCATTTTAAGGAAAACATCATAATACAGTTTACAGCAATATCAAATTTGTTTTTCTTCTGTAAAAGTGTAAAGAACAAATTGCAGCTGCAGCCATTATGTAGACTTATTGCTCTGGAAAAACAAACTATTAAAACGGCATTGAGGGGAACTTCCTAACAATCATTCAACTATGAAAACTTGAGCACACCCATGCATACGTTCAGTCACATCTGGCAATCCCCACAATGCATTCTCATTAAAAATAATAATAAAGAAGCAAAAACTAGTTTTAAAAAAATAGTCTCTTTGAACATGATCTACCGGAGCATATCCAGTGAAGGTCTGAGCTCTCCACAAAGTGGAAGAAAGTTTAATCAGATGAGACCCACCCATCTTTCCCTCATCAGAGATCATCAACTTGCCCAATCGGCTGGCTCGATTCAGTACAGGAAGTCTTAGCAACCCCAGATTCCCCATCCCAGTTCAAGCAACGGTTTTACAGTTATAACCGACACAGTAGTTCAGCCCGGCTCCTCGACATGTGGGTTTAACATCAGCTCTCCTGTTTGTCTTTGACCAGCAAGACTGTGTGCTGGCCTCCACTGGAGACAGAGAGAACTAGCCGATTCTCCAGCTGCTTTCCTGTCATCTCCACTGGACTCCATAAATCCTCCTCTTCTCCTGTGCCCAGCTGCAGGTTAGTGCCCATGCCCCAAGCGAACACAGAGCCTAACACACAGAAGAAGACTTTACACAGAATCAAAACATGGAGCTCCACATAAGCAACAAGCTGTCTGAAGTACAGAGGTGACCACTTCTTTACCAATGAGATTTAGTTCAAAAAGATGTTGCATTTAAATATAAACATACTTTAACAAAAACTACTGATATGGCCTGAATTTCAGTGTGGGATTGTGGGTACTGTGCCAATTTACTCTATTCTCACAAATGTATCATTAATAATGTTGGAAATTCCCCACACACTTTTTGGCTAACATTATCACCAGGGTGGAGCAGATGGCTTTGAGTTCAGCTGCGTATGCATTCATGTACTAGGCAGCTCGTCTATGTGTATGGTTCCATCTTCGTACTGTGTTTCACAAGGAAGGACGGTGCTAAACACCACTTCAAAAGGGAAATGGGCAGGGTATGCGCTAATACATGGATACACGTGTAACGCTAGGTATGAAAGACCAGCTTAGCTGCATTGAGTTCGGTCCCAATTAGGGCTGCTCACCTTTTACTGCTGCGTCTTCCTTTCTGTCCTTGACACACATGCGCAATAGTGATAACTGGGATAGCCCGTGGATGAAGTCACAGGACGTTATATACAGACAGGCTCAAAAGAGTGGGCCAAGATCATTTAAAGAAAATGAAAGAAACGTGTGCAATGCAATATCTGCAAGGCAAAATGTGCCTTCCACGGCAGCACAACTGCGATGCACGAGCACCTGAAAAGGAAGCTGTTGTGCCTGATTGTGACAATGATGAAGAGGGACCGTTATCTCGGTATGCTAAATTGCTAGTTAGCTGCTAAACAGAGCGTAAACAGAGAGTTAACTTGCTGCTTACTCATATTTATAGCTGTAAAAGTTAACATTAGTGATGACGATTTGATTCATCAGCCTTAGAACACATTCATGTGTTTTCTGTAACGTTATAACAGTCATGTGTTTGAATAGGAATGCTAATGCTAACGTTTCTAACATTATGTTTCAGTGCTATTTTTACACTTTATGCTAAACAGTTAAATAATTGTTTGTTGCAACAAGCTGCATATTTCATTAAAGGTTTAATGAACTATGATCTTAATTGTTTTTATTTTTAGTTAGCATAGAGCTGAAATCTAATGACGCTTATATAATAACAGCAGCATTCTAGTGCGATAAGCTGTATGTTTTATATTCAGTTAATGTATGATCCGATTAGTCAACTAATCGCAAAAATAATCGGTGATTAGTCGACTATAAAAATAATCGTTTGTGGCAGCCCTAATGTATACAGAGAAACAGATTGTAGTTCTTCAATTACAGACTGTAGTCAAAGTGCACCTATGTGGTCAGTGGAGCTGGCCAGGTATTTCTTTAGTTTGTCATATTAAGCTGACTGAATCATTGAGATTGCCTTTATAAATCTACCTAGACCAAAAAAAGTCTATACAAACAAAAGTCATTCATGCACTCCAACCTTGTTTAGTGACTGCATAGCTCACAGATGCACCACATGCCACCACACGGACCCCACTGATCCCTGGAATTGATGTGGGCTCACTCTTTTCCTCAGCACCTTCTCCAAGACCCAGACGACCATACTCGGCCCGTCCAAGACTGTACACTTGTCCTGTGAGGGACACACTTTAATTATTAAAATGTTCACAGTCCTCAATCCATTATTTCAGATCATATCCAGTTCAAAATAAAAATAGTTACCTTCAGCATCCAAGCAGACAGTATGGTGCTGGCCTCCAGAGAAGCCTACCCAAGATGTAGTGGAATTCTTGAAGGCAGTCAGCTTCACAGGTACAAAACATGTGTTTGTGTTTTGGGTACCTTTAACACATATGACAAATAAAAGGATGATCAAAAATGCATAAAGCAATATATTATACAAAAGAAAATAATTCAACACTCGGATCATTTGAAGTAAATCTGAAATATTTAGAAATGAGATTTTTTCATACTTAGGTTTGAACTACACTTTCAATAATGCATTAAAAAAAAAAAGAATGAAAGAAAAATACACAGTCAGGGTTCGCGCTGGCCACTCGCATGTCGCCAATGGCGAGCTCAGACAGTGTGTGGTGAGGAAAACATCATCAGTACGCCAAGCTGGCTAAAAGCAAATTTCTAACACATGGCGAATTCAAATCGCCACGAAAATCACAAAATCCGGCAATACTAGTGATGGGTCCGGCAACACCAATGCACCGGCGCATGCATCAAGCTCACAGAGCAAACTGTGTCGGTGCGCGTATTGGTTTCAGCAAGTCACATGACCGATAGAGGAACTGTTTCGACATGACACTGACGCGCCAAACTGTGTTTATAAGGAAGCGCATCTGTCAACCGGATGCATCTGCCAAAAGAATCCCTGATCTTTTGTGGTACAACGTGTGTGTTATTCATCCAAAACTATGGAGCAGCCTCAAAGCAAAAGAAAGGTTTCCGCAGTGTGGGACCATTTTGATCTCACATCGGAAAATAAAGTATTTGTTTGAATTTTGTTGTTGTTCCATCCGCTTTCAGCCACTCTGCTCCCAAACTCTGGAACGCCCTCCCACCAGACATCCGTAACATAGATTCTCTTCCTCTTTTTAAAACTAGACTTAAAACTCACCTGTTCAAAATAGCCTGTTCTTTGTGATATCCACTGTATTGTCTCTTGTATGTTTTGTGTTCATTTAGTATGTTTTGCTAATATTTTTTGTAAAGTGTCCTTGAGTGTTGTGAAAGGCGCTTATAATTAAAATGCATTATTATTATTATTATTATCTATAAATATCTGTAAATATGATCAGAAATCCGTTACACCAATGGATTTCTGATATGATGTACAAACCGGAATCCAAAAAAGTTGGGACACTAAAATTGTGAATAAAAACTGAATGCAATGATGTGGAGATGGCAAATGTCAATATTTTATTCGTAATAGAACATAGATGACAGATCAAAAGTTTAATCTGAGTAAATGTAAAATTTTAAAGGAGAAATATGTTGATTCAAAATCTCAGTGTCAACAAATCCCAAAAAAGTTGGGACAAGTAGCAATAAGTGGCTGGAAAAAGGAAATTGAGCATATAGCGAACAGCTGGAAGACCAAGTAACACTAATTAGGTCAATTGACAACATCATTTGGTATAAAAAGAGCTTCTCAGAGTGTCAGTGTCTCTCTGAAGCCAATATGGTAAGAGGATCAACAATTCCACCATTGTTGGGCAGAAATACCAGAATGGTGTTACCCAGCGTAAAATAGCAAAGACTTTTAAGTTATCATCATCAACCGTGGATAACATCATCAAAAGATTCAGAGAATCTGGAACAATCGCTGTGCGTAAGGGTCAAGGCCGTAAAACTCTACTGGATGCTCGTGATCTCCGGGCCCTTAAACGTCACTGCACCTCAAACAGGAATGCCACTGTCAAGGATATAACAGAATGGGCTCAGGAATACTTCCAGAAAGCATTGTCAGTGAACACAATCCACCGTGCCATCCGCCGTTGCCAGCTGAAACTCTACAGTGCAAAGAGGAAGCCATTTCTAAGCAAGCTCCACAAGCTCAGACGTTTGCACTGGGCCAGGGGTCTTTTAAAATGGAGTGTGGCTAAATGGAAGACTGTTCTGTGGTCAGATGTGTCACAATTTGAAGTTCTTTATGGAACACTGGGACGTCATGTCATCTGGACCAGGGAGGACAAGGATAACCCAAGTTGTTATCAACGCTCCGTTCAGAAGCCTGCATCACTTATGGTATGGGGTTGCATGAGTGCTTGTGGCATGGGCAGCTTGCATGTCTGGAAAGGCACCATTAATGTAGAGAACTATGTTCAGGTTCTAGAACAACATATGCTCCCATCTAGACGTCATCTCTTTCAGGGAAGACCCTGCATTTTTCAACAAGATAATGCCAGACCACATTCTGCAGCAATCACAACATCATGGCTACGTAGGAGAAGGATCCGGGTACTGAAATGGCCAGCCTGCAGTCCAGATCTTTCACCTATAGAGAACAGAGCGACAAAGAAGGCCCAAGACGATTGAACAGTTAGAGGCCTGTATTAGACATGAATGGGAGAGCATTCCTATTTCTAAACTTGAGAAACTGGTCTCCTCTGTCCCCAGACGTCTGTTGAGTGTTGTAAGAAGAAGGGGCGATGCCACACAGTGGTAAAAATGGCCTTGTCCCAACTTTTTTGGGATTTGTTGACGCCATGAAATTTTGAAACAACATTTTTCCCTTAAAATGATACATTCTCTCAGTTTAAACTTTTGAGCTATGATTTGTGTTCTATTCTAAATAAAATATTAGATGTTGGCACCTCCACATCATTGCATTCAGTTTTTATTCACAATTTGTTTAGTGTCCCAACTTTTTTGGAATCCGGTTTGTACATGTAAGTGCCTGTGGCTAAGATTGGCTAACTGTGGCTAAAGCGTGGCTACTGTGGCTAACTGTCTTCGCCACAGGTAGCTGTTAAATCTGTGGCTAGTCAAATCCTTATGTGGCTAAGAACGTTTTAAGCCCCTTAGCCACAATGGCTAACAGGTTTTATGAGCCAGTGCCAACCCTGACAGTATATTGCCAGAAGTGCAGGGCGATAAAAATGTTAGATTTGTTTCACAATTTTTTCCCTCTATGACGATGATAAGCCGGGACAATAGAATTTGATAAGCATTAACTGTTTCCATTTCACGTCTAAGCAGCTTGACCGTGAGTTCTGAAGTGTGATACTGCTGCTCGTTAGACAGATCCTCCTCACTAGCAGCGCCACTGGTTACACCCTAATCACACAGCACACTATCAGACTGCACACTGAACTGCATGCTCCGTTGTAGGATTGCATACGAGAGCTCAAAAAACGGGGTTAAACCAAGCCTGCGCACGAGCAGACACGATATCTGCGTCTTTGCACAGCTGCACATGAGTCACTCTGCAATTCACGCTGCTGCGCATGTATTCTAATAATTAATCATTCTAGTAATTTGCATTCTGTGTTCCTGTATATTATGTTCTGCCAATAAACATTTAAATATTTTAATGAGTAAAATTTCATGTATTTAGTCTGTTTTCAGAAAGATGTTATTTTAAAACTATGACAGTGTTAGAACACTTTATAGTGATAATTATCAAGATTGATCAATAGAAAAATTTGTGAAAATTTTTGGCCATATCACACAGCTCTAATTGCCAGCCACCCTGTCCCCCAAACTCCAAAAACATTCAAGCTAGGAAACAAACTGTAATAATAATAATAATAATAATTTCCATTTATATAGCGCCTTTCAAGAAACCCAAGGACGCTTTACATAGAGGTGGAATAGGTAAACAAAAAAACAAACAAAAAAACTGACAACAAAAAATGGAAAACATATGGACAAATCATACAACACACTTAAGATTAAGTTGAATGGAAATATTGAGTAAACAGGTGTTTTTAGCTGAGTTTTGAAAGTGTGTAGGGATGATGATAGACGGAGAGAGAGAGGAAGAGAGTTCCAAAGTGTCGGTGCAGCCACACTAAATGACCGACCACCCATGGTGACAAGCTTAAATCTGGGGACAACCAGGAGACCAGTATCAGATGATCTTAATCTACGAGTGGGGACATAATAGTGAAGGAGATTAGCCAGATAAAAGGGTGCCAGACCAGTAAGTGCTTTAAATGTAAGTATTAGAATCTTGTAGTGAATGCAGAGGTTTATCGGGAGCCAGTGGAGACGTTCCAAAACGGGAGTAATATGCTCATATTTTCTGGACTGGGTCAGAAGACGAGCAGCAGCATTTTGAACAGCCTGAATGGGACGAATTGATTTTAAGGGAAGACCATAGAGTAGGGCGTTGCAGTAATCAAGCTTAGATGTGATGAGGGCATGGACCAAAATTTCAGCAGATTTGAAGGACAGGAATGGACGGAGGCGTGAGATATTACGAAGTTGGAAGAAGGCAGATTTAGTAAGTGAGCGTATATGTGGTTCAAGTGACAAGAGCGAGTCAAACAGAACACCAAGATTACGTGCTGTAGTGGATGACTGGATAGGAGTATCAACAACAGTGAGAGAAGTGTTACCAAGGGAAAGGACCACTGATTTAGTGCCAATGATGAGAAACTCAGTCTTCTGGGCATTTAACAGGAGGAAATCACCACGCAACCAAAAGTTGAGTTCACTGATACACTTGGTGATGGATGGAGGTAAATTAAAGAATAATTTCCTACCCAGCTGGTGATAGTTGGACAGTCCAAAGCCATAAACGTGGCCTTCCTCAGAGACAGCAAAAGTGAAGTATGCCCCACAAAAGACATCGGTGAAGTGGACTTTCCCTCTGGGTCTGACCATGACCATTTGTGGCTCCAGCAGCCTCACTGGATGGGTTGGAAGAAAAGAAAAACAACAAACCAATTATTTACCGTATTTTCCGGACTATAAGTCGTGTTTTTTTCATAGTTTGGCCGGGGGTGCGACTTATACTCTGGAGCAACTTGTGTGAAATTATTACCGTAATACATTATTACCAGTATATCATTTTACATGTTATTTTCACACTAAAGAGGGCGCTCTAGGCCCGTGTTGCAACTGAGGATGAGTCTGATGTAAGTGACGTAGAAGAAGCAGCGCCGCATCTTCTACCTCTGGAGTTAGCGGAGTTGTTTAAAAGTGACACCGAGGATGAAGATTTCATTGGATTTTAGTTATTTGGAGTTACACGGATGGTTTAGTAAACTTTTTAGCATATTATATATGCTCTGGTTTTCTGAATAAATCTTAATATGTTATGTTAACATACCAGGCACGTTCTCAGTTGTGTCAGTAACGTAAGCATACTGTTCAATTATTCAGCCTGTTGTTGCTTCTATTCTATTTTTATTTTAAATTACTTTTCAAACTGACATGTCTGTGCTTGGTGTTAGACTTTATGAAATAAATTTCCTCCAAAAATGCGACTTATACTCCAGTGCGACTTATATATGTTTTTTTCTTCTTTATTATGCATTTTATGGCTGGTGCGACTTGTACTCCGGAGCGACTTATAGTCCGGAAAATACGGTAAGTCTCACGGAAAGACTGCCTAGTAGACCTACATTACACTTCTCATTCAACATAAAAAACCTCAACACATACTTAACCCCTTCCTGCCCCCTCGGTTTGAAAAGTGTTCTGGCACTCTGCCCAGCTGGCCCTGCTCTCCACAGCCTGAGGTGTAGATTTCTCCATTTAAAGTCAGCATCACAAGGTGGTCATTACCTGTAGATCAATGAGTGTTCATTAGTCTGAAATATGCAATTATGCTTCAAATATGACAAAAACAAGCTGAAACCTTACCTGAAGCTATTTTAATCACAGGTTTGTCTAAGGGCACTTTGACCGGTACCGTGCATTTTTTCATGGGTTCAAGAAGACCAATGACACCATTGTTATCCTGCAGGTAGCATAAAAAGTTTACAACACTAACCATATTAAACATCACACCAAATGGGTCAATCCTAGAGTTTCAGTCAAAAATGAATGTGCTGGAAGATGGACATCAACATTTTCTCAGTTTGGTTAAAGAGGGACTCACCCTGAAAGAACCCCAGACAAAAACTGCTCCCTCTTCTGTGAGGGCGGCAGTGTGGCTGTCCCCTGCAGACACCTGCACCACCTTCTCTGCTAGCTCCACCTTCCCTGGAACCATCTCTGAACCTTCCTCTGACGTATCCCTACCCAGAGCACCTTCATCATTACAACCAAAAGTGTAGACCTGGAACAGTAAGCAAACATTATTATTATTATTATTATTAAATACATCAACATCTGTACTATAATAAAATGCACACAGACAAGCACTTACATTTCCTGTGTTGCTGAGACAAACGGTGTGCATACCCCCAGCCACTGCCTGCACAATGTCCTCTGGAAGAGTCACCAAGGCTGGTTTCTTCCTCTCCAGCACATCCTCCCCCAGACCCAGCTGGCCAACATCGCCCTGTCCAAGAACGAGGACCAGTCCCTTCTCTTGACCATGACTTTTGTGGGACACTACACAGAACAAACAGCAGATAAACAGAGCATTCAACTACGCTTCTTTAATTAATCTTGATGCTAAGCATGATTTGTTTGATTTCAAGCAGAAATAGCTTAATACAGTTAATAAAACTGTAATTAATCTAATCTTACTAAAACAACTAATGAGCAGCATTACCTAAAGAAAATACTTCACCTTTCACTTTCTTCAGAGGTTCAGAGTCCTCAGTCTTACTTTGTTTTTGTCTTTTTGCAGCTTTTTTTGCAGGCATGGCGGCTGAAAACAGGAGCAAAACAAAATAGTTAAACAAATCAGAAAGTAAAAGAAACATTACAAACCAGCAAATAATGGCTTGTTCCTAATTTATTTTAATCTGTATGTTGCTTTTGTATTGTGTACTCTGTAGAGGTGTAGTGTGTGCTCATTATTCATCTTTACATAATCTGTATATACTGTGCATTGCATATTGTGTGTGTAGAGTGAACTGAAAACCCAGAAGTGACAACACCCCCAGCTAGTGGTCAATCACCAAATATACACAAAATAATTTCAACAGAAATTACAATTTCCTGCTAAAAACAAAACTGAGGAATTCAGTAGCCACCTTTATTAATATAATAATAATAATTATTATTATTAAAGTCAATTCTGACTCCAGGTGACCATATGATCCTGTATTCTGTCTGGGTCCACATGCACACACATCACAAAAGCAACACCCCTCTTCTGTACACCATGTACAACGATCACATACACAAGCATGTGCACATACCTACACAAAACCTATACACATATATACACAACACACACACTGGTCATGCACAAGCACACACACACACACGTATGCATGTCTACCCACACACACACACACAACTCTTTCCTTCAGGAAATGCAGATCTCGTTTTAGATGCCGTCTCAATTAACTGAGCAATACATGAATGCTCTGTTTTTATTATTACACATTACTATAACAATGTCCCACTGATGGAGTAAAAGTTACAGCTGTTTCTCTCAGACGGCTGCTGGTAGTTTAGTACAGGCTTTCTGAGAATATGACTGGCAGGCACTGCTGTTTAACAACTGCTGAGCACATGAACAAAAGCGCTTAGTCTCTTCTTGGGTTTCTGTTTAATAACACACACACACACACACCAAGGTGATACAAACAGCTGGTGTTCCAGTTCAGATTAATTCTGTCCTAGTTTTAAACAGTGACAGTGAAGTCTGGCTCTGAGAATGATGTTGTGCCAAACTCAGAACCCCTGCAGTAAGATGCATCCCCTTTCAGGAGCATGCAAAATACGTCAGAGTTAAGAGGGGGTGCATTTTCTTATCCATGTATATGATGAATGTGTGTTACATGTACAAGTATATAATATGATGTATATAAGTTAATATGTATTAAAATGTATAAGTATGTACTAAGGCCGTAGTAAGGGATACATTTTCTGGCAGGAGGCCTTAAAATAGCATCCCCCTATAACTCTGTTGACTATGAAATGTTTTAACATAGTTTGGACCATAAGCATTACCCGTATACGTACATAAGAATGTTATAATAATGTAGGCATATGTAATAGGGGGTGCATTTTTTGGCAAGAGCTGCCTTATAACTTTCTGTTCACTTAAGCATGAAATTATTTTAGCCTCCATATGTGTGGCCAACATGTGACAGCTGTGCATGTTTTGTGGATGCAGTAATCAGGCAGATTTAGGAGATGATGCACTTCTTGGCATTGGCTAAAAGAGAAGTGGTGCTTCTCCTGGAGGGGTGCCGAATTTTGCACAACACCTAACTTGCAACACGTTATTGGATTATAAACTCCTAAAAGACAAACGCAGTATCAGAAAACATTAGAAAACAGTAAAATATGGAAATATCAGCTGCTGGGGTGACTGTACATCTGCGCATGTACACAGGTGAGTTCAGATCTGTGTCTAAGCTAACATTAGCTAGCCAGCATGACTTCCACACATCAGCTCAAAACTTTAGGAGAAAGTCAGTGTTTAAAGCCAGACAGCTCAGTTACAGGTCTGTGTTATTAGCCGAATATCTTACCGTGTGGCTGAGGCAGGAGAAGTGTGTTATTTCTCAGTGAGATGACAAAACAGCCCCTGTGAGTGTTTCTCCTCTGAGTGTGAACACGAGTTCAGCGCCTTCAGTTTCTTTTATTTCTCCGACACGTTCAAACCGGCCTACCGCTCACAGCGCCCCCTGCTGTTTAGGAGAACAAACGCGTCAGATTGACTAACTGACAGACACACAGACAGATAGATTGGCAGGCAAGCAGACGGGCATATGATGGATTTAATTTCAAAACTTATTTTTACGGTCATAAAAACTGTATATTTGGAAGAATATTGTATATAATTTAACGGAGAAGTGTGTATATATTTAGTTTATATATTATGTTGTATATAAGAGTTGCAAATGATAACACACCTGAGATTTTCCCTCACCTGCACACCTGTGTAAAGTAGAGTTGCACCAAGAGTCCAAAGTACTGAAATGTTTCAGAACTCAACATATGGTAATCAATTCTATACTCTAATTTTATTATTTTCAGTATTTAAAAAAAATAGTTGTACTATGTACCATTTTTTTCTGTTTTGGTATATTTATATAAAATGAATGTCCAGGGTACAATGCACAGTCCTCCATAAAATGTTCTATAACCTGTAGAATTCCATTAAAACTTAGATTGAAATCATATGAGGAGGAAAAATAAAAAACTGAAATAATGTGGTTGCATAAATATGGACACTTTCTTGGAGTGTGGCCATGTTCAGAATGATCTAATCACATTAATACTCATTAAATAATAGTTAATACACAACTGCAATCATGTAATGTCATTCTGATTAACCCCAAATAAAGTTCAGCTGTTCTAGTAGGATTTTCTTGATATTTAATCAACTTACAGGAAAAGCCCGGCAAATAGCTTATACAGCATCAAAGGCATGAGTCAGGAGAAGTGGACAAAACATTCCCAAAGCATTAGATATACTATGGACCACAGTGAAGAATACCATTAAGAAGTGGATCAGGTTTGGCACAACAGTGACATTACCAAGAACTGGACTTCCCTCCAAAACTGATGAAAAGATAAACAGAAAACTAGTCCAGGAGGCTGCCAAAAGGCCCACAGCAACATTAAAGGAGTTGCAAGAATTCCTGACAAGTACTGATTGTGTAGTACATGTGACAATCTCATATATTCTTCATGTCTGGGCTGAGGGGTGGGAAGGCAAGACGGAAGCATTTTCCTACAAAAAAAAAAAAAAACATCCAACCTCTAAACCTTTAGTTTTGCTAAAATCATCTAATGTTCTAATGAGACCATAGTTGAACATGCTGGCCATAATTCCAAAAGGTATGTTTGGCGCAAAGCCAACACTTCATTATGAAATGAACATTACACCAACAGTGAAGCATGGTGGAGGCAGCATTATATATTGGGGCTGTTTTTCTTCAGCTGGGACAGGGGCTTTAGTCAAGGTGGAGGGAAATATTAAGTTCCAGATATCAATCACAAAACCTTCCGACCTCTGCAATAAAGCTAAAGATGAATTTCACATTTCACCCAAAGCATACCTTCACATGGACAAAAAACAGCTTCACCAGAGAATCCAAGATTTGTAAAGGCCCAGCCAGAGCCCACACATGAATCCAGTTGAAAATCTGTGGGTTGACTTGAAGAGGGCTGTACAAGGAAGAGTGTGCAATGTTTTCCAAGTAAAAATGTGCCAGGCTGACAGACTACTATCCAAAAATATTGAAAACTGTCATAAATTCAAGTCACATCAACAAAGTATTAGTTTAAGGGTGTCCATATTTATGCAACCACATTATTTAATCTTTTTATTTTCCCACCTTAAAATATATTTTTTTAATTTTTAAAGAGAACTGGTAAAAGTCCTGAAATGATTCATCTTGGTCTGACTTTTTAAATAACAAAAACCTGGCATTTTAACAGGGGTGCCCAAACTTTTGCATGCCACTGTAAAAATAAACAAGATTTGAATAATTTTTTTTTCTGTTTACCGTATTTATTAATTAAATCTCTCCAAATGTTCAGAACAGAACATGACTGGTTCACTTCCATTCTACAGTTCTGAGAAAAAACGCAATCAGACCAAAAAAACTATTTGTAAGCATTTTAATTTAGAGTTATAGGTGACAACTAAACAGAAAAAAAAAGCTTCTAAAAGTTCACAGACAAATAAACAAAAACGTAAAATGAGCTGCAACGCTACATTATCACAGAGCAGGTCCAGTGAGATGGACCCTTTTCTTGTAGTGTTGAATAACACAGCGATATTTTGTGCTTAAAAAAATAGCAACCTATTTAATTTTCAATATATTTAAAATGTTTCCAAATAAAAGGAAGACGAGATATACACAACAGTCAGTTTAATCTAGAGAATAAATCTGTACAGCAGAGCATGTTCTATCATCCTACTGGCCATAGACATTAGAAAAGGAGAAAACAGAAACTTCCTGCCAAAATTATTTCCGTGTCAACCATAAACCTATAAAATCAATTGAATTCATCACCCCTGCCTTAAGGACCTTCTAAAAATGTCTAGTTTTACCATTTCTTACTCAAGACAAGCTGAAGTGCATCTCCAAAAACAAGAAATATGTTTATTTTTGTTCAGAATTTAAATCAAAAAGGTAAACTCATTTTACATTCATTACATGTAAAGTAACCAATTTTACACCTTTTTCTGTTTTAATGTTGATCAGTATGGCTTATAGCTCAAGTGTCATGTACTAGTCATGGTCATGATAAGTACTAGTTTTGGCAATGTGGGCAGCTGCTGGAAAAGAAAATGGGCATCTCCATAAAGCTTGTCAGCAGATGGAAGCATGAAGTGCTCTAAAATCTCCTGATAGATGACTGTGTTGATTTGATAAAACACAGTGGACCAACACCAGCAGATGACATGACACATCAAACCATCACAGACTGCAGAAACTTCACACTGGACTTCAGAAACCTTGGATTCTGTGTCACTTCAGTAACAATTCAGTGATTTTTCTCCTTAGTCCAAATAAGATGTCTCTGGTTCAGGAGTGGCTATTTATTATGAATGTGACAGTTGAAGCCCAAGAGATACCCAAATGAAATATTGTACTGGAGTTCTGATTTTAATGAGCTAAAAGGCATAATGATCAACATTAAAACAAAAATACACTTGAAATGTCACTTTATCTGTAATGAATATTAAATTTATGACTGTTTCCCCTTTTTTTTTTATTAATTTTGAGCTCAAATGAACTTTTTGAGATGCACTAGTTTATGAAACATGATTAAGCTACTGTAATTGAATTGGATGCTCTTGCTGTATTAAAAGGGCTTAAAACATCATACAGTGGTAATGTTGAAGAATAAAACCATGAAGTTTAAAGACCAAAAAAAGAAAAAGGCCATCGTTTCCCGGTCTCGTTTTGTAACAGTGAGCTCCAAAAGAAAAGCAAGTCTCAAGTCTCAGTAAGAGAGGCATGAAAAGGTGGCCATCTCACACAAACTCAACATTACATCATAAAAACCTTGTGCATTACAGTTTCTAATTATTACTTTCCAAAGGAATCCATCTAAGAGAAAATTACAGCAATCTATACACACATACACAAATACACAAGCATCCCCATGTATGTCCATGCAGAGTCCGTCTGTGCACGCTTCTGCTCGGCCACCCTCAGTAATGAAACATTTATTATTACTGTATTTATTATTGTTATTGTCACCGTCATTCTTACAGCTATTATTTGTTAAAGTTATTACATTTCCCTAAAAGGAAATAGTGTGTAATACCAAGTAAAAGCAGAAAAAAGGCCACTCTAGACTGTCTTTTTCCCCTATAAGGGCAGCAGAGAGCAGCAGAGGGGATGATTTCCTGAGGAGTCCCTCGTCATGAGGTCTCCTGATGGCGCGCACACAAACACACCTCAGAGGGTCCTTCATCAGCTCTCTGGCTTGGCACATGTCTGTCTCCCTTAATATCAGGGAGAAATACTGCATCTGTCCTCCAGCGTGCAGCCCTCGCCTCCACCGTATGTACACAAGGGCAGACGACTGAGGAAAAGATTGTTCCAAGTGTCTATACAGTACATTCACTCAAAGGCAGTCTGTAAGGGAGCACCAACACCCTGAGGCTCCTCACTGAACACACAACTGTTTCTCTCCCTGCTGATAGTGCTGAAGTGCTTCACTTTCCAGACAATGGAGGATGTTAAGGGCGATGGAATCTAAAACAGCAAGAATACAAAAAGTATACAGTCATACATTAAAAGACATCAGAAAATCGTGGGAACTTTTGGACATTTTTGTGCAAAATTTAACTCAAAAATGTAAACAATTTTATATTCAGTACACAAAATATTTCAAGTAGACATTTCATGTCCCGATCTGATCTCAAAATCGGGATCGGGCCGATCACGGCATTTTTTAACTGATCGGTATCGGCTTTTCTGATCAGATTTTGACACTAGTGGGCGCTGTTTGGCTTCCAATCTCTGTCCACGTTTCACTATTGAATAGTCTCAGTTTTTGGAGCCCGCCAATGGGAATCAGGTTTAGCGTGACAAGCGGCAAAATCCTCCAATTTGATGTGAATACTGTAAGCTTCGGGGAACGTGGCGGCCAATCAGAGTACGGAGGCGGGCTTTAGCGCTGGCCGAGACGCGGAGTGAATGTTTGCACATCACTACGTTGGCTTTTGGATTTTCTCATTAATCGTGACTAATATGTCTGATATCTGATCATATGTGATGTGTATGGGAGGTCTCTGTGCAGTAACGTTAATAGCAGCAGGTAGGAAGCAAAGTTGTGTTCATTTAACATTTGTAAACAAGTATTTTATTGTATTTTATGGAAATATATCAGATATAAGCTGATTTTTATAACTTAAGTAGTATATTTTAGCTTTAATATTAGACCAGAGATCCACAGTTATGATGTGTGAACTGTTTTGTATGTAAATCTTTGTTTGTTACCGCTTATAGTAATTGTTCCATTCCACCTTAAATACTACAGCAGTTACTGTAGGCAGCTTGAGCCACCTCACTGTTACTGCTGCGCTGTTTAAGGTGGAACGGAACAATTCACGCGTCGTTCATTCAGTCTGTTTGTATTTATCCGCTTTAACACACATTTGATTCACACTTAAGTGTTTTATATGCAGCTGATGAGCTCAGCTATATACACTAAACGCTAAAATATGCATTAAATGTTTAAAACTCTTCATATCACCAATATACTATTATCTAGTACTATC
>BRDA01002491.1:28600-41942 GCA_036984385.1 Crenuchus spilurus
TTGAAGTGTACCTATGATGAAAATTACAGACCTCTCTCGTCTTTCTAAGTAGGAGAACTTGCACAATCAGTGGCTGACCAAATACTTTTTCCCCCTCACTGTATATTGATGCAGGTCAACGTTACATTAGCAACTTACTCATCTTTAGTGTCTCCAAACACACCCTATATAGGGTTTCTATTAATGATACACATGTAAAGCATTGACACTGCACAACAGCATGAGTACACATGCTCAGAAACAGGACCATACACTCAGTCCAGTGACCGTCATAGTGTAATATCCATACCACACATTCAGCTGCCACAGAAACTACGCAAAGCTAACATGCTCCAAGTACTGCCCACTTCAGTACAGTTGTCAAAGATAGGGAAAGTCACAGCCCCAGACTTAACACAGTAATGGCATGCAATATTTATCAAACATTTGCCCTGCTGAACACAGCGACATGAATCTCAATCAAGCAGAGACCGCATTGAAATAAACAGATTTAAAATCTGATTTAAATCAGAAGCTTTAAGATCCTGTGCTCATTTCTCAGCCTAATCCAAGTGACCTGTGGCCTTTCAGCATGCAATGCATTAGATTGGACTTATTTGCTGTTAATCTCATTGCTGGCTGTGGAGCAGATGCTGTGTGGATTAGCTGTTGCAGCTGGTGGTTCACTGCCACTGTTCCTGAGCACTTCTGCAGCGCTGGCGAGTCAGATAAGGGCTTCTCACAACGCCCTACTACACTGGCATGATAATGCTTGCTTACTGCTGCTAATTTAGTGCCACAGACATGCAGCTCTGCAAGACAGCAGACAGAGCATACAGTCATACATCAGAAAATTAGAATATGGTACAGGACATATTTAAAGCTTTAGTTTTAAAGTTGACCGGTATGAATTACAGCTCATTGGTTTACTGCTAATCAAGCACAGTAACATCATAGTCAGCAGTAGTTTTGGCTCTGTGGGTAGCTGCTGGGAAAGGAAATGGGCATCTCATGAAGCTTGTCAGCAGATGGAAGCATGAAGTGCTCTACAATCTCCTTTAGATGGCTGTGCTGACTTGATCAAACACAGTGGACCAACACCAGCAGATAACATGACACCTCAAACCATCACAGACTGCAGAAACTTCACACTGGACTTCACACACCTTGGATTCTGTGCTAAGCGTCAAGTCATACTGATCAACATTAAAACAAAAATATGTCACTTTATGTGTAATGAATATAAAATGTAAGTTTGCTTTTTCAAATTAAATTAGCAACAAATTTTTTGATGCATGATTGTAGCGAGAGAGCAGAGAGAAAGCGCGCGAGAGAGAGACAGAAAGAGAAATTAGCCAAAATAAGATTGGGGCACTCAAGCCACTGCATGTTAGTCCGGCATCTTGGCCAGTCTAAGAGCATGCGGCGGCGAAGGTGAGGAAGATGATGCCAGCAGACACTGAGCAGACGGGCGACGTGACAGACGAAAGTGGCACTGCCGTTTCGACAGGCGTGGCCTTGGCGTTACCTGCGCGCACACCACCTGTCCGGCGGCACAGGTACACAGGTAGGGACAGGTACACATCATAGTCGCCCTCGCGCTTCCAACAGGACCAGTAGAGGGGAAAGGGGTCACCCCCATGCAGGGTGGAGGCTGGTAGGGGTAAGAAACCATCCCGTAGGGGTCAAACACCAGCCACAGGGTACTAAACCACTTTAATGTAATCTGCATAAATATACATCTGAAATACACTGCAAAAATTTGATAAGTGAAATCATCTTAAATCTACTCGAATATTTCTCATATTGATAAGACTATTTAACTTTAAAAATGACTTAAAACAATCAAGAAAATGAGAAATAATAGACATTTAACTCAATTTAAGATGATTTCATTTGCTAAGAGATCACTTTTGATCAGTGAGATCAGTGTATATAGTGTGGACAAAGGACAAAGATGGAGAATTAACATCCACTAAACAAAGAGGTGGATCCCAGTGCTGTACTTTAGTTAAAGGAGCCCAGTAAATATGGGTTTATAATCTAAGTGTTACCATCAAGGTTCTGCTCAAATGTTTCTCCTTTGAAGAACACTAGAATTACTAATCTTCATAAACACATTTATATCTCTCTCTCGGCCAGATGCTTCAAGTGTCCTCCAGGTGGCACTGTGGAGACATGTCCAATCTTGCACTACATAATCAGCAATACATTCTCTCAAACACAGAGCAAGCGTCAATGGCAAAATATTTTACTTTATAATAGTAAAATGCAGTTTTGCTTTAAAAGGGATTATTCGTTTACAGGAAAAGCTACATAATAAGGGCACAGCAATGGCACATAAACCCACACTATAAACCCTTAATGATGCATTACTGGGAACAAAGAGTTGCTTCCATGCAAGCGTGAATGAAAACAGTTCTCTCACTGTATTTCTGGATCAAAGAGCATTAACAATCACAGTAATTCTTGCTCAGAATGAGCGGCTTAAAAAGTCCTAAACCTTGGCCATTTATGCAGCACCTCTCGGTAGTGATGTAGTTAAGACTGGAGTCGTGTCCAAGTCAAGATGAGACTTTTAGGAGCTGAGACAGAGACCAGAATAAGATGTTTTTTCATCATATAAAAATAAATTGTACATTCATTATACATGACACAGTCATGTGAGAATATTATGATCACCTCTGGTTTGAGGGACGTCACAGAAACCACGTGACAGGGTTTGCTGCATGTATAAATACGGTAAGTGAGCAAACCAAAGAGTGTAAAACCATCATCATGGGCAAAGGATGTGATGTCCAAAAGGGCATAGTAGTGAAGATGCACTGAGAATGGTCTTCTCTTACAATGAGTGCCTCCCAACAGCATAACAGTGCTCCACATGCCACTGATGCCAATGACTCTAGTGAGTGGTACAGAGCAACATCAGGACCACAGTGGACCAGTTAACCTCTATAAGAACGTGTGGAGCAGATGCACAATAGTGGTTATAATATTCTGATTTGACTGTATTAATTAAAAATATATAAACGTATATATTTTATAAAATACAGTATTAATCATTTTAGGCAGATTTTTTAAACACAGTTTTAGTCAAACTAAGGTCATGTGGCTTTTGGAAGCAAATGATGTCACTGTCTCTAAAATTTTATCAGAAGCCACAACAAAGTCAGACTATTAAAAATAAAAGCTGTTTGTTGATTGGATACAGAATGAGAATAGCAGTAACTTGTTTTCCCTGTTAGCCAATCAGAGTGCAGATGTGATTTAGGCATGTAGAAGAAAGGATTGATTTATTTTGTCTGAGATGTTGATATTCATGAAAGTTCAGTTTCTAATTAATTTTACATCAGACAGACACACTGGAATTGGCTGGTCTCAAGAATTTCCACAATCCACAGGAGTCCACTTCACTCTGAGACCAAGTCCAAATGAGGTCAAGTCCGAGATGAGATCGCTCATTTAAGAGACTGAACTTGAGAACTACAACACTACCGCTCGGGTGTGTAGATTCACGCTTTACATGTTTTGCCACATATAAGCGTGTGAGCGCACATGATTATACTGTAAATGCTTCAACAAAACACAATTGCAAGCTCTGAACATGAAGTTTATGAGAATTAAAGCAAGTGCCCCAAGAGAGTACGCATGCCTAAATCTCAATATGATCATTTAGGCAGTTCCATCACATACAAACTACACAGTAAATACACATGGAACTTTGAGTATTTTTGTATTTGCCCAACATGTTCAGGAGGAAAACACCAAAAAAAACAACCAACAACTGCTGCAGCACTGCAGCAGAAAGCTCCCTGCCAAGCCTAGAATCATTAGAGATAACACTGCTCTGGAACACACTGATGCCAGGGAAGAGATGTGCTCGAGACTCATCTCATTAAAAATGCCCTACCACACTTGAAAAGCCTGGAACGCCAAGACGAGGATGCATGTGGCTTAAACAGAAAGCCTACTAGCATAAGGCAGCATATGTAAAATCTGCTCTGAGCCTTTCTAAAACACAGTAAGCACTCACCCAGCATGGCAGGGTTGGTGGTGCGGTTGACTGGCTTGGGTGGGGGCAGGGGGGGCTGCTTGGCCGGGTGGTTTGGGGCCGTGCCTGCGGAGGATGAGGAATGTATGGAGGAAGGAACGAGGGATGCTCCGCCAGAGGCCTGCGTATTGACCCCAGCAGACGAGGTGGTCCGTAGGGCCTTTCCGGTTGCGCTAGCGGCCGAGGACGGGGGCGAGCTAGAGGAAGCGGAAGAAGAGGAGAAAGAGGTGGCAGGGCTGTGAACAGGCGTGCGAGGGGAGCCCTCCATGCCAGGCTCTGGAGTGGAGCTCATCAGCCACTTGGGCGGCAGAATGGACTGCTTGGGGGGCAGCGGCTCTCGAAGGGTGTCCCTCAGAGTCTCCGGGTCAGAAGCGTAGTGACCGCTGTCTGACTCTGTGAGGACACAGACAAACACCAAGTCAAAATGTAATGCTGATAAACTAAACGTTCTGCAGTCTGACACCTCTTCCTTAGTCAATTAGGACAGACAGGAGCAGCCGGACATAAACCTAATCGTATGGGACCCCGCCAGGGAAAACCAGGCCAACGTCGCTGGGCAACTTATTGAGATGTGGTGTCGTTCAGCCGGTCACTCACATTAGCGACAAAACTTAGCCACTCGGTTTTATTGCTGTAAATGAAAGATAATAGTCTCATATGTTGTAGTACATATTTCGATCAAAAACAAAACTTAAATTTACCAAAAAAGTTGTTTTTGTGCAGTAAGTCGTTCAGCGAATTTGCAGATTTTACTTGAAAAACGGGTTTCTGTGACCCCTTGAATCCGGATGTAGAACTACTTTTACCGCGGAGGTACACAAGCTTAGGTGTCATTCGGCTCCTGAGCTACTTCTCTTCACTGTAGAAATGTGTTTGAGCTTATGTCTCCATCCACCAAACGTGAGCAGGTCACATGACTTCAGCTAATGTAAACAGAGCAATTCTAGCCAGCGTCGTCTTTTAGTCTTCATTTCTGCTATATTTGGATTTATTTTGATTAATTTTTAAGCGTTTCTGGTGTTTTAATGTCTTGTGACACAAATAAACTGAGTTAAGTGTCAGTATGCTGTGTCTCTGAATGCTTTATCTCTGAAAGTATGAGAGATAACCAGCTGAAACTTTGTGTGAGGCTTCCTTTAACAGTACTCATTACAAATATGCATATAACTCATATTTGGGGGAAAAAAAAAAAAAAAAGACTTTGACCCGGTTTTCCCTGGCAGGGTCACATATGTTTACATTAGCAGACACCTTAAAACATCACAGACTGCAGAAACTTCACACTGGACTTCAGACCCCTTGGATTCTTTACTCTTCCTCCAGACTCTAGAACCTTGATCTCCAAATGAAATGCAAAATTGACTTTAATCTGAAAAGAGGACTTTATTAATTCAGCAGGAAGTCTTTCCATGATGAGGTATACGCTAAAGTAAGGTACACATTTCACCCTTTCTTTGTTTTTTCAAGCTGTTTGTTTGGATGAAATTTCAATTAAACATCTAGTCTCCACCCCTCCCCATGAGCTGCTGCAGATCGTTGTTTTTCTGCTTCTTTTTCTTCTTCTCTTGTTTAATGAGTGATTAAACCTGCCTGCCTCAAATTCCTGTTATTGGTCTGAAAGTCCAAACTGAACCACCTCTTCCAGTCAGACCAAATTCTGGGCCTTTGGTACCTTTCAGACCTGCTGTTTTGGTTCAGTCCGAAAAAGTCCAAAGGTCTGGACCAAACAAGGTCAGTGTGACAGCATCCTTACTCAAACTCAAACATTCCAATCATCTGAGATTCAGGATTTCTGATTTTCATGAGCTGTATGTTCAAGTTCTCAACATTAAACCAAAAAAAAGGCTTGAAATGTCACTTTACATGTAATGAATATAAAATATGAACCTTTTTGAATTAAATTATGTACAAAAATGAACTTTTTTCTGCCTTTTTTACTTGTTTGATGTATGTCTGTATGTGGCACGCAAACCAACAAAGGATTTCATAAATGATTACATCAAGGTCACAGTCATCAGCATCAAACATGCAGTTCTTCTCATGTGTCCTGTGAGGATGTTTGAGCTGTGTTGGTGAGTTATCATTCCCATGCCGCTCGTCTGTGTGCTTTTCTTAATCAGCTCATCAGCCGCCATGGGAGATAAACAAGCTGCCATAATTACCTCCCTCTGTCTCCCTCCTTCGCCCCCTCCCTGTTAGACCCTCTCCATTCTTCAAAGCTGATGTTTTAAGCTCAGGGTTATTTACGGCAGCTTTATCGCACCAAGGCACAGGCAGCAGGGTGGAGAGGGACGGACAAGCAAAGACAAGAGCCAACCAGAGGGAAGAATTTACACAGCAGTTGAAAAACTAAATTTTAGCTTATTTTGTCTTTTTTTTTTTTTTTTTTTTTTTTTTACAAAAACTATGGTCAATGTTAGAGTACTGAAAGTAGGGTTGTAATACTTAAAGATGGCAATCAATTCTATACTCTTCAATACTATAATTCTATATGACACTAGTATAGAACTAAAGTACTTTCATTACTTTTTGGAGCGGTCATAGGCTTGGAAAGAAACCAGCCTTGTGACTGGAAGGCTGCCGGTTTTATCCTCTAAACTGACAGGACACAACTGAAGTGCTCTTGAGCAAAATATCTAACCCTCAACTGCTGCCCTGGCACCATGGATGAGGCTGCCCACCACTCCAGGTAAGTGTGCTCACTGCTACCTAGTCTGTATATGTTTCACTGTAAAATGTGGAAGTCAAATAGCTCAAACTGGTCAATGTGCCACTTTACAAACTAGTTGCTATGCTGACAGCGTATTTTGTTCTATTTTGATGACATCTGAAGAGTTTTTTACAGATTACAGAAATTACATTAAAAAACAAGAACAGACATGTTAGTTAAACTGTAAAACTGTAGTCTGTGTTCTTTAAAATACTATACAACAATTGAGAATATTGTAAAAAAGCTAATATGTTCAAAATTTTGTTCAAAAATGGTCATATAGTTTATATTCATTATACATAAAGTGACATAATTCAAGTCTTTCTTTGTTTTAATGTTGATCAGTATGGCTTATAGCTCATTGGGCGGCACGGTGGCTTAGTGGTTAGCACGTTCGCCTCTCAGCGCTGAGGTCTTGGGTTCGAGTCCACATCTGAGTGGAGTTTCCATGTTTTCCCGTGTCTGCGTAGGTTTCCTCCGGGGTCTCCGGTTTCCTCCCACAGTCCAAAAACATGGAGATCAGGTGGATTGGCTACTCTAAAAATTACCCTGGTGTGTATGAATGAATGTATGTGTGTATGTATGTATGTATGTATGTATGTATGTATGTTTGCCCAGATATGGTTGGCACTCTGTCCTGGGTGATCCCCCTAGTGCTCGATGCAGTCCTCCAGGTGGACGGTCGCTTCAGGTTGAGAGTACGCTGTGCGCGATTGGCTGCCGCTTCTCGCCGGTGTGTGTGGTTGAGTGTGTGTAAATGGAGTGTGTTGATTGTAAAGTGTCCTTGGGTTTGAGAAAGGCGCTATATAAGTGTAACGTTCATTCATTCATTCATGGGTTTGCTGGCCAATCAGGCACAGTATTATCATGGTCAGTAGTGGTTTTGTGGGCAGCTGCTGGAAAAGGAAATGGGCATCTCCATAAAGCTTGTCAGCAGATGGAAGAATGAAGTGCTCCAAAATCTCCTGCTATATGACTGTGTTGACGTTGGACTTGATAAAACACAGTGGACTGTAAATAAATAACAGTTTACCTTTTGAATTAAATTCTGAATAAAAATGAGCACTGTAATCATATTTTTAGACGCACTCCTCATTTGGTGTTTTTCAGAGGAAGAATAACGATTTGGTATTGAGAATATGACAATCTGTGACAACCTTAACTGAATGTACACTTGAAATTCAGATGATAATAGAGCATCCGTCCTGAGGAATATGAAATTTAACCCCAAAGGAGGCTTGTGGCTAAAAGGAACGTGTTCGTTCTAAAGAGGTTTAAGTTGAATCGACAGTAGTGTGTTAATTAGGAGAGTAAGTCAGAATAAAGCTGCGCTGTCCCTCCCCTGTTCCTAAATAAGAATCTTAGCTGGAGCAAGACCCAAGGGAGCACAGCCGCTCTCCTCTCCAGCAGGGCCAGCAGGAGAAGAGGAAAAGCTGGAGGAGAAGTGTACAATACCAGGTGATCAAGGGTGTCAAAAGCAAGTCCTGGAGGACCATGGCCTGGAAATAAGTGTTCACCTCCCTTTAAAGGCCACCTCACATCATACTTCAGGAGAATACACCCAGTTGTCCAAAAATGTACATAGTGACTGCATTGAATGCATTGACACAGATGTACAAATGCACCCACAAAGCTTGTCTAGTCCCTGTAGGGAAGTACTGCCAATAGAATAGTACTAAATATGACCCTCATATGACTCCATGTCTAATGGAAGGAGTAGGCTAGAGGTATAAAGCCCACCAGCAGTGAGCTGTGTTCTCTACTACATCCAGTAGTTTTGGGATGATTTGTAGAGTTTGGGGATGAGGTTGTGGCTGAATGCAATCAAATCCTCACAGCAATGCTCAAAAATATAGTAGAAAGTCTTCCATTTATTTATTTATTTATTTATTAATAAATTATTTCTAAAGCTTAACAAATGTGAGTTGACACTGTATTGTACCAAGTCACTCATTCCTACACTGGATATTCATGAGATTGGTGTGAGGTAAGAGGTCTTTTTTCAGGTAAAAAATGGGCATTTTCACACATTACTGGGCTGCTAATCCACCACTGGCATGTCTGGAATTACCATGTCGTTATCATATGAATTGCAGATCGCATCAGTGGTTGGGAAAAAAAGCGCATTCTCTGACTCGCGCTGAAAAATGTGTCTCTGCTTATTTATGCTCCTCTCACAAATATCTAAAAATAGATTTGATTCAAGCTATATATATATATATATATATATATATATACATATATAAACTGAGACCCTTTATGGTTTCTGGGGTATGTTTATTTTTGTTTCTAGGATAAAATCTTGCCGAGTTATATAAGTGTTTTTGCAGAATTTCGGTTACATCCCACCCATGGAAGCGCCAATTACGAGGGTTAAAAGTAAAACAGTCATCAGATATCAAACATAATAAATGTATAAAATAATATTTAAGCTTTTATTCCAATAAATCTTCATGTAAAACAAAACTAACTTCATCTACATTTTCTAAATATGTACACTACCAGTTTGGGTCCACCCAGGTTTTTCCCACTACACACTTTTATTTCTGTTTTGAGACAATAAAAATCATCAAATGTTGCAACTCCAGATACTCTTCTCTAAATGTCACTTTATGTGTAATGCACATAAAATTTATGATGAAGTTCATTGTAAACTCACCTCGTCTTCCTCTGCCTTCCTCAGTGGATGAGTGGCGAGGCAGGGTGGGTTTCCACTCTGGCTCAGGGCGCGTCCTGCGGCAGTCCTCAGATGGGGCTTTGGTCAGGCCGGGTCTTTTCTCGTCTGCTCTGCCTCCACGCCGGGCCTCCTCCATCTGCCAGCCCAGGTTGGGTTTCCACTCCTCTGCACCAGACCGCACACCTCTTCTTCCCTCATCCTGACGGACACCTAAACCTCCACGTCGCTCGCCGTTAGGGGGGACGCGGCCTCTGCGCTCGTCAAGTTGGGGCAGCCAAGCCTGGTTCACTCTGTGATCTGACTCAGCTAGAGGCCTGATGGTCTCAAGCCCACGACTCCCACCTCCACTGCTGACTCCTACAGGCAGCGTGTGGCCATTCTTCACAAGGGGCTGCTTAGGACCATGAGGCTCGTCTACCTCCGTCACAGAAAATGTGTGTATTTAATGTATTTATGTTATGTTACTGTAAGTTGTGTAAGGTGCAGTCTGTACGCAGTGTAAAAGATAATTACTCCATGTAGTAAATAATAACAACAACAAAAGTACACACACAACCTGAGAACCTCAAAATGATGACTGCAGAAGATTAAAAGGTTAGAGAAAGCTGGAGAAGGCTTCTGAAAGCTACTCGCTGGAGGCACTGAACAAGACCAGGTTTGCATGTTTCAGAACACCGCTTAGATAAATGAGCCTCTACATCATCCAGTGCTTGACTTTCAAAGCTTTTGGCTGGAGGGCTCAATTTGCTCCATTTTTGTCAGCTCAAGAAAAACGGCACGTCATTTTCCTCTCAAAATATGAAGTTAAAAAAAGGCATCAAATTGAATTTTCTCCACCTGTCTCAAAATCTGCTGGAGAGGTTTACTCTTACTGGCTACTTCGTATCTTCTATCTCAACTTATTGTCCACTTTAGCTTCACTAGCATATAGGTGCACTTTGTAGATCTACAATTACAGACTGTAGTCCATCTATTTCTCTGTATACTCTGTTCACCCTGTTCTTCAGTGGTCAGGGCCCAACACAGAGCAGGAAGATAATTCTCAGCACTGCAGTGACACTGACGTGGTGGTGCGTTATTGTGAATTACACTGGATCAGACATAGCAGAGCTGCTGACGTTTTTAAACACCTCATTGTCACTGCTGGAGTGAAAATAGTGCACCAACCAGCCAACAGTGTCCTGTGTGCACCAGTGAAGGACTAGAGGACCAAGACAAACTGTGCAGATGAGCTACTGTCTCTGACTTTACATCTACAAGGTGGACCAACAAGGTAGGTGTGTCTAATAGAGTGGACAGTGAGTGAAAAATCAACTGCTCTGCTGTGTCTGAGCCAATCAACACACACTTGCACACCACCACCACATCAGTGTCAGAATGATCCACTAGCTCTGAGTTGGTCCTGACTATTGAAGAACAGGGTAAACAAAGCATACAGAAAAAACTGATGACCTACAGTCTGTAATTGCAGAACAACAAAAAAGTGCAACTATATGGTCAGTGGAGCTAAAATGGACAAAGCTATGTGTACCTAATGAAGTGGCCAGTGAGATCTTGAGAGTGGCCAGAATACAGACAAACACACAGAGCTCTTACCGTTCTCTGGAAGCTCTTTCAGCACTCCCTGCTCTATTAGCTCCTGCCTCGGTCTTCTCATCGACATCTTTCTTTCCAGAACTATTAGAAAATATAATATATACACAATTATATTATGTATATTATATACACACACATATAATGGTGTTATACACAATAGCCTCTAATCTTACTCTTATAAGAGTTGTAAGGAAATGTTAGTGAATGATTGAGTTCTCAACTTCTATAAGAATGCATCCTTTAGATAATTATGCTTATATACACATTTTTATTATTTATGACATTTAAAAAATGTATGTCTGCATTCATCAGAAAAACTCCACACCAGAGTGATAAAGTGCCAAAACAATACCACTACTCTCAAAATAATCAACCAACCAACCAAACTGTGAAGCATGGTGGAGGGAGAGTACAGGCTGATTAAAACTTACTGGTGCATCTCCAAAAATTAGAACATGGAGTGGTAAAAAAGTTCATTTGTGATCATAATTTAACTCAAAGATAAAATGACATTTATGTTCATTACACAAAGTCACATATTTAAATTTTTTTTCCGTTTTAATGCTGAAATAGTTTGAATAGTAAAATATCAAATATTCTAATAATCTGAGACTATTTCTGATTGTCACGAGTAATAAGCTTGATAATGATCAACATTACATTAAAAAAAGGGCTTGAAAATGTCCGTTTATGTGTAATGAATACAGAATATATGACAGTTTACCTTTTCAAATTGGACAAAGAACAATATTCTGATGCTGAACTGCAATGTTGAATAAAGATAAGGTGCTAAATTTTAACTATACATAATACATATAATAAAACATTTAAATATATAGATGGAAACACTTAAGGACACCAGATTATTCCAAAGCTCTGTAAGAATATGGAATGTACACAATACATTTTGATTAGTTTCCAAAGCTCATGCAACAGTAATACTGAACAAGACAAGACATCTCAGCTTTCACAGTTTTGTATACAAGCATCCGAACACGGTAAGACCACCTTCTGACGTTTCCTTAAATTTCTCGCTGCTTTTCTTCTTCCTCCATTTCCAGGGTTTGAAAATCTTGCCCAAGGTGGAGAATTTGCCCTTGCGTTTTGGCGGAGGGGTGCTGTCCCCGGTGTTGCCACCCTCACTCCCTGTGCTATTGTGCTGGTAGTCGCCTTCATCATCTTGGAAAAAAAAAGAAGGAGCATCAAGATTCACAGAGTTAAAGACCAGAAAGGACAAAGGACACAGAATTAGCTCTAGGACACTTTATATAAATGTCATGTCTATAAGACTCATGAACACATTCATAACACATATTGCACTCACAAAGAAACATGGTTATACATATTAATACACATTTTTAACATATTATAGCCTGAACTTTATCACTTAATATTTGTAGTAAATGTAAGTTATAAGTATATTTATACTGAATGTGTGCTATAACTACTTTTAACCACTAACCAATTACACAGATCTTGAATATTATAGGAGCTTATAGTCATCTGGAACATAATGTGTTATAACATCTTTGTAAAGTGGCAGACTTCCATCATTGGAATAGATTATTAATGACAGACATACACTACTGGCCAAAGCTGCAATTCAAGTCATTCAAGTGCAGTGAGTAGCTTCAAATGATATAAAGGTAATTGAAGTGGTTTATAATAATAATAATAATAATAATAATAAAAATAAATATATAAAAAAATAAAATAAAATAAATAAAGTTACCCAAAAAACTGAAATTTATTAAAAATGACAGAATCAGGGCCCAGAGTGGCTCAGCAGGCAAAGACGGTACCACTATGACCCGAGGATCGCGAGTTCGAATCCCGGTCATGCTGTTTGCCATCAACAGCCGAGGCCCAAGAGAACAAAAAATTGGCAGTGCTCTCTCTGGGCGGGTAGATGGCGCTCTCTCTCTCTCCATCATTTTCACATTAAAATGTCTGCTGGCTCAGGCGTCTACTGATTGGTCCAATCGGAGCTGGGGACCCTGTGTGCCTTCCTCTGAGAGTGTTAGGCTCTCCAGTGACGGTGTATCAGCGGTGGTTCGAAAAAGAAGCGGTGGCTGCATCACACGCAACGGAGGAGGCTTATGCTTGCTTGCACCCTCCTAGAGTTGGGGACATTGCAAAGTGATGGGGAGAGGCCTAATGGAGGGGATGGGTTAATTGGCTATCACTAAATTGGGAAGGGGATAAAATTGGCAAAAACCTAGAAAAAAATTCTAAAAAAAAAAATTATAATAAAAATAAATTGACAGAATCATACAAAATGGCTTTTGTAAGGGAACATGAAATGGGTTAACCGGTGAGGTTCTGCAGC
>BRDA01002492.1:3826-19562 GCA_036984385.1 Crenuchus spilurus
AAGGTTGTTATTGTGCTGAAACAAAAGACATTGAAATACATTTATAAGCACTCTGAGTTGTGTTGTCATTCTTAATATTTAAGCAGTGTTTAAGCTCATATAATAAACTGTAGTGGAATTATAACCACGTGTAGATATAAGCCTTAATTTTACTGCTTTTATATCTAAAGAGGTCACTGATGTGTTAATGAAATTGATGATTAACTGACTACATTCTTCAAAAGAATGGAATACGTGAGAAATGACGTGAGCAAGTGCGTCCTCACTAGCATGTCTTCAGAGCATGTAGTACTATTGTTTACTAGTGCAGCTGTGACCTTGCTGCCATTGCATCAGGTGACTGATGTTAGCTGTGATGTGGAAATGAATCACAAGGTGCTGCTGTATCATTGTTATAGTCCAACACACTATGAACAACTCCAAGATATAAACATACAGGTAATCCACTATTAATCCATTGGGACAAAAAATTATATAGTTTTTCATCTTTGGAGCTGACAATTTGATGCAAAATATAAAAATATCTCCTAAAAATGTGACAATGAAGTCATATTAAAAAAGACATTAGAAGTGAAATATATACACATATAAAACCCATAATACTCAAACCTGGATTAAATTGGGCAATTGCTAGTGGCCCACATGCTACAAGAAACAATGTTCCAGAAATGAATTTTATATTAAGTGTATTTGTTAAGCCAGTGTTTGAGTTCTGGGTCAGCTCTGACTGAGGTGTAGCGTCCTTGGAACCTTTGTTCCACACTCTTATTACTGAAGAATAACTAATTTGCACTGTTTTCAGTGTAGTTACTGGACAAACCTTCATAGCGTGCAATAAAATTCAGGACCTTAAGAGGTTAAAGGTGGGTAAGGCTACGTTCAGACTGCAGGGACATCAGATTTGTTTTTCAAATCCTATCTGCTGAGATGACTGTCTGTACTGTTATCTGCAATTGATCAGATCTGCCTGTCTGCACACCACAAGCCTATCTGTGGTAGCAGTACAGGAGTCAATAATTACAGCCATGCTTGTGATGATGCTTCAGACTTGCCAGGTTTACAGTTTTTCCACAAAATTGCTATTTATTATAAAACACGCATTGGTAAAATATCGGAGGTGGTGGGGTGCTGGTATAGGCACTATTTTAAAATGCGCTGTGACCGCCAAAAACTCTTATAGTCACACAGTAGAAAAACTAGTGTAGAGCAAGGTGTGTAGTAGTTGAAGAGGTCACAAAGGACCCCAGGGTAACTTCTAAGCTACTGAGGGCCTCTCTCACATTGGCTAATGTTCATGAGTCCACCATCAGGAGAACACTGAACCACAATGGTGTGCATGGCAGGGTTGTAAGGAGAAAGTCACTGCTCTTCAAAAAGAACATTGCTGCTCGTCTACAGTTTGCTAAAGATCACGTGGACAAGCCAGAAGACTATTGGAAGAATGTTTTGTGGACGGATGAGACCAAAACAGAACTTTTTGGTTTAAATGTAAAGTGTTATGTTTGGAGAAAGGAAAACACTGCATTCCAGCATAAGAACCTTATTTCATCTGTGAAACATGGTGGTGGTAGTATCAGGGTTTGGGCCTGTTTTGCTGCATCTGGGCCAGGACAGCTTGTCATCATTGATGGAACAATGAATTGTGAATTATATCAGAGAATTCTAAAGAAAATGTCAGGACATCTGTCCATGAACTGAATCTCAAGAGAAGGTGGGTCATGCAGCAAGACAACGACCCTAAACACACAAGTCATTCTACCAAAGAACGTTTAAATATCAGTTACCGGAAACGTTTAGTTACAGTTATTGCTGTAAAGGGGGGTTACAACAGACCCTGAAAGCAAAGGTTCACATACTTTTGTCTCTCACAAATATGTCATATTGGATCATTTTCATCAATAAATAAAAGAAGTATAATATTTGTGTCTCATTTGTTTCACTGGGTTCTCTTTATCTACTTTTAGGACTTGTGTGAACATCTGATGATGTTTTAGTTCAAATTTATGCAGAAATAGGATCCACTCACTCCCATCACTTCAGGTTTGACGTTGTTCTTTATTGCATTGTGAGTGATGTGAAAGGCAGATTTGAAATCTGAATTCAGACTGAGACAGATCTGTACAAATCTGATTGTAATCGGATTTCAAACCACCTCCAATTGGCTTGGATCAAAATAGCAAAAATCAGATTTCATGGTTCATAGTATGTTCATAGTCTCAACATAGCCAAAGATGCCCTCACAGCGGTAACAGACAGTAATATTAAAAATATGCTATATTTGAATAAGAATGATCATAATTATAAGAAACATTAGCATGTTAATAGTTGTATTATTGTTATTATGCTACTGTTTATGTATATACAGAATACAATTTTTAATCAGTAGATGTTAATCAAAGGGATAAAAATATTTTACTTCTGACATCCACGTGTCTAATACCACATGTAACATGTGGGCTAACTGTAAATGTCAGACCTGACCCAGGTTGCTATTGAGCTTAGGTTCAGTTTCCCAAAACGTTTCATAGTATTAAGAACATCCTAATTGGTAGAGTTATATGTAATACTCACTCTACAATATTAGTGCTTAGATACTTTTTGGAACCCAGCCTTATCTGGTCAGGACTTTTCAGTCTGCTCAAGGATTTATGCAGTTTGGCACATTAAATAAAAAGGTGGGTTTGAGAAATGGCCCCAGCTTCACCATCAGCATGAAGAAATTAATGGCCTTTAGGAAATTTATGGATGCAAGCTTCCCTTTCAGTGACCGTTTGAAATTTAACACAGTGGTATGTTAAGCACTTACACATAAGGGACTTAGGCGTATGCCTCCCCTCCCCCCATATGCATGCCACTGGGTACAGTAACATTACAGCTCTTAACTAATGTGGAACATCTTGAATGAATCTTACCACTTAGTACAGTGGACGAAAGATCTTAAACATACCATCCCAAATCAGAAAAGGTTGGGACAGTATGGAAACTACAAATAAAAGAGGCAGTGTTACTGTTCTTGACTTTTTCCAATGCAGAGAGATCGAGGTGTGTAATCCAGGTCCAGAAAGTAAAAATCCATCCCAGGATTTTGCTCCAACTTAATGTGTGATTCCGCTGCAGAATATCTGCAGCAGAACCAACAAGGCAGTTGAAACAAAATCCTGGGGT
This sequence comes from Crenuchus spilurus, assembly GCA_036984385.1. Classification (NCBI taxonomy): domain Eukaryota; kingdom Metazoa; phylum Chordata; class Actinopteri; order Characiformes; family Crenuchidae; genus Crenuchus; species Crenuchus spilurus. Next base: position 6,992 of record BRDA01002492.1, read on the forward strand.
GGATTTTTTTTTCTGGACCTGGATTACCCACCTATATAAACTCAACATATTTAATTTGTTAATATACACCCATTCCTGCATTTCAAATCTGTAACACATTCCAAAAAAGTTGGGACAGGGGTAATTTAGGTCTACTAATGAGGTAAAACGTATAATTATGTGATTTCAAACAGGTGAAGACAACAGGTGATTGTAATCATGATTTGGTACAAAAGGTACCAAAAAAGAAAGGTATTTAAGGAGTAAACATAAGCAGAATTAAGTGATTCAAGGAATCTGGACGAATTTCATTGCATAAAGGGTAAAAATAAAGATTTTAAGCCATTCTTCTTGCAGGATAGTGGTCAGGTCACTACGTGATGCTGGTGGAGGAAAACGTTTCCTGACTCACTCCTCCAAAACACCCCAAAGTGGCTCAATAATATTTAGACACAAAGACTTGCTGTCTTGGTCACAGATGCGCCAGCAAGACGTGCACCAACAATTTGTCCTCTTTTGAACTCTGGTATGTCACCCATAATGTTGTGTGCATTGTAATATACTATATAACTGTGCTCTTACCTGCTAACTGAACCTTCACACTCTGCTCTTACTGGTGCAATGTGACATTAATGAAGATTGGCCACCAGACTGGTCCAAATTAGCCATGAAACCTCCCACACTAACATGACAGTGTTTCACTTTCATTGTCTAACCCCTGTATGTGTTAGAAAACGTTCATCTCAATGACGTTTGTTCAGAATCAGCTATTTATCATCAATCAACTGACTTAATTTTGTTAACTTCTCAAACATTCCCATAGTGTCAATGCCATAGATTATAAGAAATTGTTTTCTTATACAGTCTATGATCAATGCATTTGCCTGTAGAAGCTGAGTGTCTATTCATTTCAATGTGACTGCATAAAAGTTTTTTTCATTGCTTTTGAATCTCAACAGTCACTGGATAAACGCCACAATTTTGTCCCAACCCGGACAGTCAGCATCTCTGGGGGTGAATGGAGCTATGGGCGGGCCTCGGCTGACCTGGATGCTGAATTTCCGCATGATTGGAGGATCCGTCATAAGGCTGAATCTCATTTTGATTGACAGCTATTTTGAGCTATACACCATCAGTTAAAAACTGGGAGCTCAGGATTTTGCAAATGAAGTCAAAAGACAAACCGATTCGCATTTCTTGGTATTTGCTTGGTGAGATTACTTCACTATTTCCACTGTTTATTTCTTACCCTGTAAATAAAACACACTCATAGTAGGACCTTTTTTCAGTTTAACATAATTTCAACATTTCCTTGTTTGAGTTTGACATGGTTTTGTTAGTTCGTTCAATCAATAATTCATACTGTTGGGTAGGTCAGAGTGAACTAGCCAGCTAACAAGGTGCACACGATGACAGAAAATGCTTATATTGTTGACCTGATTTTGGCAAAGCCATGTGATGGTCTTCCTTACGAGGAGAAACTTAGAATTAAACAGCAGGGCAGATCAACATCCAAGACTGATTTGGTACAAGTCATCTGGCTGACTGGAAGTACTGCTGTGACAAAGAAGATGTACCGTTGGCCGTGCCTCTAAATGAAACCATCTCAGGGATGTCTTGTCTGGTCAAAATGTTTTTTTGGGATCTGTCTAACTTTGACTGGGCATATAAAAGGCATGAAAAGAGCAATGAATATGCGAGTGCATGTGAAAGGTTAAGTTGCCGGGGCAGGGGCAGGGTTGAACATGCAATTAATGAAGGTGGTGGATTCAAGTGGTAAAACATTTTCTTGGATTTTCTAAAATACATGGAGTTGGACAGTGCAATGCCTCAACTGTACAAACAGTTTTCATTTGTGGCAACAATTGGAGCTACATCTGCGGGTGTGGAAAGGATCTTCTTCTGTTTACAAAGGCTTAAGTCTTACACCTGCAACACAATGGGCCAAGGTCGTCTAAGCAGCCTAGCCTGCTGGCCATTGAGAGGACAATGGTCAAGTCCCTGGAAAAGACAAATACTTGGTACAAATCATTTTCTTGAAAAGGAACAGAGGGCAGAATTTACTTATAAATAAACTGACAAATTTTATGATGTAAGCCAACAATGAGCTTCCCCTCTTTGAAAGACCGTCAGCCACCACTGGCACAAGTCTATGCTGAACATTCATGATCTCTAATCCCTCAGATGCCACTGCATGCAGATGGCATCAATAGCTGATATAACCACATGGGCAAACGATTACTTTAGCAAAACTTTGTCAAACACTACAATTCAGAGATACATTAACAAATGTGCCTTAAACCTTTACTGTGTGAAAAAGAAACTTCAGCATCAACCTCTCAGAAGCATCTGAAATGAATGGTCACACAATGGAAACATGTACTGTGGTCAGATGCATCCATATTCATCTTTTTTTGGAAAAAGAACATGCCGTGTGTTCTGAACCAAAGATGAAAAAACTCTTAGCAAAAAGTCCAAAAGTCATGGTCTGTCATTGTATGGGGTTGTGTCAGTACCCTTGGCAAATATCATTTACACTTCTGAAAAGAACATTGGCCATATTTTAGAGCAACATGTACTGCCTTCAAGGTGACATTTGTTGCAGAGACATCTGTGCGTTTTTCAACAAGACAATGCAAAACCACATGCTGCACAGAAAAGGGTAGAGATGCAAGACTTGCCTAACTGCAGTCCTCATCTGTGCCCAGACCAGAATGTGCAGAGAATTTTGGAATGTAAAATGCAACAGCAACAAACCCCTACTGCTGTACACCTTAAGAGGTGTCTGCAGGAAAAATGGGATAAAAATTACACCTGAAACACTTCATTGTTTCACTTCCTTGGTGCCAAAATGTATTTTAAGTGTTGTAAGGGTTTGCGACATTGCAAATTTATTTTTTAAATGTTCTGCACTTTTTTGGAATGTGTTGCAGGTATGAAATGCAAGAATGGATGTATATTAACAAATTAAGTGAAGATGACCATATAAAACAAGAAAAATATTCTGCAATGAAATAAAAGTCAATAACTATGATTATTTACTTATTTATTTATTCTGCATTTTCCAAGCTGTTCCAACAGTTTCTGATTTGGGGTTGTACAAGTTAAATCAATCTTTCTTTTTGTATAGAAAGCATACAATGGGGGGAGCTCTCTTATCTAGTTTTAAAAAATAACTAAAAACATTCCCTTTTAGCAGACTTTAGCAGATGCTATTTTATATTTTTGATTTTACTTTTTAGCACTTTGAGATTTGCTCCAAATATAAAGTGGTTTATAAATAAAATCTATTATTATTATTATTATTATTATTATTATTATTATTATAATAAAGGGCTTGAGGGGCTGCAGGTTCTTGTTCAAGAAATGCAGGAGCACATATGATTGGTAGATAGAGTAGAATCCGGTGTGTTCTGTCTGGTTTGGAATGAAAATGTACAGCCATACCAGCCTTTTGTGTGTAAGATTGGACACCACTAGAATGCAGATTCATAAACTGTACTCACTACACATCACAAAACACCTTGCTCTGTTTCATGCCACCCCTAGATGATATGAGGGTGAGTCTTATCTTTTAGTACATGGTCAGAAGGCCTAGAGTTCCTAATCAAGGGCAGCCTATAGTGGTTGGCAGTGAGGGAGTTTATATTTAGGCAAGCAGCGCAAAGGGAGGAGAGTCAGAAATGGGTCTTGAAATATCTTTGCCCTCTTGCACACAAGCCTCTTATCGTCACCCCCAGCTAGGGCCTCAGGGAAAGGTGAGCAGCAGACTGGCATTTTTGCCAGCATCACAGTTCACTACGATGAGCCAGAGTGGAAAAAGGGGGGTGGCAATACACTCTTAAAAATAAGGGTTCCTAAATTGATGTTGGCTTGCATGAATTGTTCTTGAGAATAGCCTTAAGCTAGTCTAAAATCATTATACTGTCCATTCTCAACTAATAGTTGTTGGTTCCTAGAATGTTTATCCAGGAATGTTTGTTCATAGAAATACAATGTTCTTAGATGGGCAAATTATACTGAAATAGGATGGTATAGTTTCCAAAAAATAACCATAAGGGAACCGTATGCTAATGCTTGAGAAAATTTGCGCTTGCTGGGTTGAGCAGTTGAGGAATCAAGAGTTGATTTATGACATCACCAAAACAAATAAACCCTTTGGTGCCTTTAATTGTAAGAATGTAGATCACCTTTTGTTTCGTTTTTGGTGTGAAAAACATGGAGAACGTCAACTCAAATAATGGATGTTTTTTTTCTTTTTTCATGTTAGCGTATAATGTTGAAAATGGAGTCTATTCTACAAGTACAGTCATACTCTGGTTACTACAAGATGTGTAGCAAAATGACAAACGATGTTGTGTCATCCTGACTCACAGGGCCAATATAATAATGGATAATATATATAATAGTTTAATTCTTCACAATTACAGTGAAAGTCATTCAGAAAAAAATCTACAATTGCTGACCTGCTTGGCCTCATAGCACCTGTTGCATGGGGGGGGGGGTTGGTTTGAAATGACTCATCACAAACCCTCATAACTGGAACAGATGGACAACAGCAGGAGCTTGTATATGTGGCTGAAAATGTGTGAGGGAGCATTTCCCACATATGTCGCATGACTGTTTCTATATCCCAAAATGGGGCCTGAACCATTCAAACATTTTTTAGACTAATAATAGTACTGCACAGTGTGTAATACAGTCCTGGACAAGAGCAGCAATAACCCATGGACATTTTTGTGACCTAGTGTTATGGTTTTTATTTTTACTTTTCTTGGTTAACTTACTGTTTCCAGTTATACATTTACAGCATCCATCACCTTGTAATTATTATTGAGTTGCATGTGAAACTAAATGAAGATATTTGCATTTTTCTGTATATTATTTCAAGAAGACAAATTAATTTTCTTGAGGTTTCAAGACAACAAAAGCTGTTTTTGAGATCACAACTTATTTTCCCTCATGTTTGTGAAAACAACTTTTATGTTGAGATCACAAGAAAAAAAAAGTTGTGATCTTGTGAAAACAACTTATGTTGAGATCACAAGAACCTGTGGTCTTGAGAACAAACTTTTTCATGTTGAGATCACAAGAAAAGAAGCTGTGATCTTGAGAAAACATGTTTTGTTTTGAGACATCAAGAACTTTATTAATTTGAAATGAGAAAGTATTAATTTGTGAAAATATAATTATGTCCTTTCTGAACTTCTGTAGGAATTTCCTCCGCAGTACACAAGGATGACTTTGAGCTTTATGAGATACACCACTAGGCCCTCCTTTTGTTTATACGAGAGGTCATGTGTGCACCCACTGTTCCGGTGGGGGATGAGGAGGATGGCCAGTGACATTTCAAGGTAACATGACAAATTAAAAGTCCTTAGGTGGAACCTATTTCGGCACTTGCAAAGGAATTTGGGTCACACGTTCACAGTTAATTATTAGAGAACACGAGTGATCACTGTCACGCGTTCATCAACGGCCGACCCCATTATAAAATCATACAGGCTGACATTTATGGCAGTAACACGTGACTACACGTGACCCCAACGGTGCCCACGCACTATCACATATGATCTCGCGATATATTTCAACTGCTAGGCTATGCTATTTAGTTTAGCAACTGACCTTCGGCTTTTAATTTAATAGCTTCACTGAAAGATGGTTCATGATTCAAATGTATCCAGTGGCTGCACATAAATTAAATGTCACGTCAGTATATTTTTGTCTGACAAACAAAAAGACAATTCTTCAGTGTAGCTATCAAAAATAGTTTAGCAAAAGCAATAATTGTGATAAAGTTTCATATTTTCCGCCTATTTTCCGTCGAATTCCGCTTCCTGCGCTAGGATTGGCCCACATTTGGACTTCTTATGAGTAGCCAATCACAATACAGGGGTTATAAATTACTAGCCAATCCGAGCGCAAAAGACAGGACCATACTATTCAATCCACGCGTAGGAGAGGCGGGTTTCTCTGAATTCGACTGTGATTTTTTTTAATCACGCTTTTCGAGCTTTCCTCACGATCCTAAATCCCCAAAAGAGCTCGATGTTTTAACAGCACGTCCTTTCAGGAACAATCCAGCATTTTCTCACCTGACATAATGGTCTCCCACATGACCAGAAGGAAAGCAAAGGTGACCTTCAGCCCTTTAGGTCGCTACCATTTAGATGGAAACTCCTTGTGTTTGTCTCTACGTGGCTTCAGGTGTAAAGAAAAAGAGGGCAGGTACATTCCTTTTGGGATATCTTGGGCTCAAACCAATAAAGACCATCTTCGTTTTAATCGCACAAGAAGCAAAGATCAGTGCCGCTCTGGAGACCTAGATTCATAAAATGAAATAATTTGTTGTAGAAACGTTAGCTCGACGTCGGGAGCAGCATACGGGGAACATCTTTATTTAACAGCTTTTATTTACAACAGTGGAGCACAACAAGGACCAACATTGGCCAAGATCACTTTTTTATTATTTCCAACAACGTTTACGACTTTTTATTACTACAAACGTCGAGGCAACAACTCTTTTGCTTGTGATTTGCTGTTTACTCTTATTTTCACTTTTTAGATGCACAATCAAACACTTAATTGAATGTTTTATACTTACTGGAGCCTAAACTGTATGTTACTGTCCTGGCGGAGGTGTCTTGAGCCAAACAGTTCCCACGACCTCAGCGCTTATATACCACCAAACGGAGGAGGCGCTCTTGGGTTTATTTTGGGAAAAGTATCACCATGCAGGTTCATCTTACGCTCCACATACTCGCTGAGCTCTTGCCCTATTTGGCTTGCAAGCGTGGCTCAATCATTTCCCCTGAAAGCCCCTCACCCACTGCCCATATTTTGGTAGGGCGATATTCCTGGCCCATAAGGACACCTAAGGTATTTTAATGTCCCAGCGAATACAAAACGTTCCACTAACGTCAACGTGGTTTCCCTTTGGTTATTTTTTTAGGGATAGCATTCCATAATGTTCTAAGAATTTTAAGTTAACATCGGTTGAAGTGTAGCACATGACCTCTTAGATCACATCCTGTGTAAATACAAATAATGCGTGGCCATGATTTAATAATGCCTAGGAATGAGATTAAGGTGTGGCCACGACTTACTAATGTGCAGTACACATTAATAATAATAGTTTAATCTTAATAATTTAATAATACAAGAAAGAGTTAAAGTTAATGACCTTTACGCTATTTTAACCTTAAAGAAACAATGCAAGAATGTAAAGTTTCCCTTATATTTAGAATAATTTCAATGTTCACAGAACTTCCTTTGAAGGTTTACTTAACTTGAAATCTAGTGACCTTTAAATGAATGCTAACATTCATACAAAGTTCCCTTAAGGTTGGAATTTATTTAAAGCTTACTGGAATACTAGAATAACATTTTCTGAACAATACTGTCCAACTGAAAGAGAATGTTATATTTCTGTAAAAGAAAAAATTCTTAGGAAACCAGGATAACCTAAAGAAATCAGTTCTCACTAAAAAACTAAAACTAAAAACATATGTTCATAGTCTTATTATTAACCTTAAGGTTTAACATTCCTAAAGTTCCAGTAACATTGAACTTATTCTAACATTAAGGGAACACTGTAGGCATGTTTTAAATTATTTTAGTTTAAATAGATATAGTAGTTCCTAGATGTAATAATTCATAGATAGTTCCCAAAAATTACAACATATGGTAAAATTAGAGGAACACTGTGTTTGCTGGGGTGACTTTTAAACTATTCTACCTTAAGGGAACATTACAGTAGTGGAGAACATTCCCCGAATCATACTACACTTAAATAAAAATGTCATGAAATATCTAAAGAAAAAAAAAAATCTCAAAACATTGTGAGAAATGAAACACAAATTTTCTGGGAACATGGGGAGCAAAATTTGTTACATGGGGTGAAATTCACTGGACATATTGGGGTTACATATAAAGGGTTTTTCCTCTAAACCAATAGCTTTGCAGTGGTCCAAATAACACCAACTATAGCCAAACAGCTACAAATATAATATTACAGTGTATTTGTGTTATTCTACCATTATAATACTAATCATTAATGTTCTATTAATTCCAATGATGAATATAAACTCTCAAAACTCAAGTATTGCTGGCTCAATTACTGACCTTGCAGCGCCACCTTGTGGAACAATGTGTAGAATGCAGTGTTGTCAGGCTTATGCATTTTTGTTTACATTTGAAGTGGATCTTTGTGGTCTGAGGCGCCTGGGCACTGGCTCTACTAGCCCATTACAGTGCTAAACACATTCTGTAAAATCACAAACTAATGTAAACATAGAGTTGGGTAATAACTAGGTCTGTATATTGGCAAAGTTGAATTAACTGGGGTTACAATTCAATATATTGTGATTTCAGTGCATTGTGATACTGTAAGCAGGGCAATACATTTTAAATTTTTTCAATCTGATTTTAGAAAACTGACAGTGGTGCACCCGTACACTACTTGTTTATTCTAAACTGGAAGAGTCTAATGACTGAATATAGCTTACAATATTGCCATAAGGGGTTTAAACACAACAAAATGAACCACTGTCCACCATCAATCTTTTCATCTAAACTACTAATTGTTTGAGAATCAATGAAGTATCACAAAACATAAAGATACTCAAGCGTATTGATATTTTCTAACATCCCAATAGTAGTAATGCGAAACAGTTGTGATAATGAGTTAACTGAGTAGAAGATGAACCGATCTTAAGAGGTTACAGCGTTGCTTGAAAGTTTGTGAACCATTTAGTATTTTCTATATTTCTGCATAAATTTGACCTAAAACTTCATCAGATTATCACAAGTCCTAAAGTACATAAAGAACCAAATCAAACAGAACTTGGTGAAAAAAATGTGAAACTTTAGGATAAGCTGATAAATTGAAGGCGAAATTTGAATTACATGTTGTCAGTCAGTGGTAATCAGGTGTGAGTTGGTGCCCTGTTTTAATTAAAGAACATGGGTCTAGAGTCTGATCTTTACAACACGTTTTGGAAGTGAATCATGGCATGAACAAATGAGATTTATGATGACTTCAGTAGAAGACTTGTTTACAAAACCATCTCTAAAGAGTTTGGACTCCGCCAATCCAAAACCAGATTGTGTGTAAATGCACAAAATTCAAGACCACTATTAACCTCCACATGGGTCGACTGTCAACGATCACACCAAGAGCAACACATGTAGTCACAAAGGAACCCATGTACCATCAGAAGAACACTGAACAACAATGATATACAATGCAGGGTTGTAAGGAGAATGGTTCTCTTAAAGAACATTTGCTTGATCATGTGAACAATTAAGCCCCATTAGCTTTTCATGCTGCATATGTGCTGTAAACTCAGGATTCTAGACTGAGTTATAATGCAACAAGAAAAAAGCAAACTTTTGTGTTATATATTTTTTAAATGAGAATTTTTTGTATTATATTTGTTGTTTCCTGATCAGTTCTGATTGATGTTAATCCATTTGGCTGGACATTGTGCAGTGTTGTTTTATATGAGCAGATCTCTAAAAAATCACATGAACACAGTGAATTCATATTCATAGAACCTCCTAATGAGCCCGAGTGCAGCCTTAGAACGTCCCCAGATTCCCCACCTAAATAAAAGCGGTTTGTTCATGCGCGTGTAAATGGATAAGCCCCGCCCTCTCGGCTTTCTCGGACTCCTCCTCTTTCTCAGGTTGAGGATGTTCAGATTATGCCGCTGACGCGCTGCAGAGCTCCGGACAGACCGCAGATCTGCTGCTCTAAACTGTGTCTAAAGCTCTTTAGTTCGGTCTGGTTTCTGTTGTGATGGCTGATCTCACTCTGGTGCTGCTCCTCTGCGCTCTCCACGGTCTCGCGCGCGTCGGTACTGGACAGCAGGCGCGCGAGCGGCCCGGTGCTCCGTGGACGCACAGGATCCAGTGGGAGAATAACGGGCAGGTGTACAGCTTACTGAGCACCGGCTCTGAGTTCCACGCGCCGCTGCGCTCGCGTTCGGAGTCACGGCTGTACGTGAGCAGCCGGAGCGGATCCGCGCGCCACATCTCTCCGGGCTCCGGTGCAGCGGTTCAGGAGACGACCTCCGGCTCTCAGGTGAGGCGCCACCAAATAGCGGCGGCAGCGCCCGCTCCTGCGCCTTTACGGGGAGCTGGGGCACCGGGCGCGCGCGGCTCAGACGACACGAGCGCCAGGCTACCAGAGTCCTCGGGTGTTGGAGGCGTGCCGGGGAGAGGCGCCGCGAGCCCGGGCGCGCTCCGCGAGGACGAGGACTCCGGGAGGCAGCCGATACTTACTGAAGAGGACGGAGTGGTGCGCGACGATATGCTGAGCGACGACCCCCGGAACCCGCGAAAGACGCACAGGAACGCAGTGCTCTATAACGCGTACCCTCCGCCCTCTTTGCCACGCGGCGTCCCGCGTTCCCGCCGCCCTCCACCTGGCACCGGCTACGGCACCAGATACTTCCACTACGGTGAGAGCAGGGCGACGTCACAGCCCACAGGTAGAGCTAACGTAAACGTGCGTGCACTGACGTGTCCCCGTATACCTGTCCGCAGGCCTTCCGGATCTCGTGCCTGACCCGTACTCCATTCAGGCGGGATCGTACGTGCAGCGCATGCAGATGTACGCGCTCCGGTGCGCGGCGGAGGAGAACTGCCTCTCACGGTAAGACGTAACTTCATAATACACAAATCACATCTTCAAACACTCTTATAAAGATCAATACACACTCCACGCTGGCCTTCCTCACAGTGTCCTGATGAGGGTGGTTCTCTGATCTTCACTAGGAGCTCAGAATTGAAGTTTGGTTCTTGATGGAACATCATGGATGTCCACAGAGGTTCCTGCTGGAGCTTATAGAGTATTCCCCACCCTCCATATGAGAAGGTTTCTTGAGACACCTGGAATGTAATTTTACACTTTTTAGCACTTTGGATATTTGATGCACCTTACTTCAAATGTCCAACCTCGTGTCCAGACCTGAACCCCACTGAAAACCTCAAAACTAGGCTCAAAAGAATGAAGTCAATCAAAGTCAAGCTGCTTTATGCCCAGAGAGGTGTAAAGTCACACAACAATAATGTGTAAAGCTAGTAGAGGGCGTGCAAAATCATATTCTGGTCTCTTTTTATATTTTTAAAAACTCTTTTATAGGGTTTAAAATGAAGAGCGTGAATATGAACTTGCTTTCTTTGCTCTATTCTATGTCTGAAAGTATGGCATCTGTTTCGCTCTTTTGAGCAGTTGATCATCTTTATTTGGAATTTGGCATCAATTTTGTCAGCAGCTGTAGAATCAAACAAATTAAAATACTCAAACATTTTAACAGAGAATTTGATGATTTTTTCCAGAGCTGTAGATATTTTTAAAAATTGGCTTGATTTGGGAATTAAGCTAAACTGTAAAAATGAAACTTCCACAAGGAACTGTTGAAGGTTCTTTACTAAATTTAAGATTCTTTTAGGAAATAATTATTTTTAAACACTGGGTTCCTCCAAAAAATATTTCACCTATTAAGAAAAGGTCTTTCAAAATATTTCAAAGGATTTCACGGAACCTTCAGATAAAAATTTCCTGGAGCCATTTCTGGGGAACCCCATCTGGGAATCTTTTGTTATTAAAATGTGGTATTGAAGCCATAGCACGTACACTCAGAGGGACATTTATTATTAGTTTCTGATAAAAATGTGAACAGATGTGAGCGAGTGATTGTATATTTTTGGATTTGGTTATTCAAGCCCATCAGGTAATGGGGACCAATTTTAGAAACTGATGGTTTATCTGTAACTGAGCAAAAAGGAAGTGAATTGTAGAATGGATTTACCTTTGTAAACCTAAATCCCTGTCCTGTATCCACTGTGTTTTTCAATGGTCATTATTGAGTTTTCAATTCTATGTGAACTTCCTGCTGTCTCCATTCAAAAAATGTTGAAGTCACACATCTCTAACGTTTCAGATAGTTTAGTGAAACACTGTAAATCAACGGTTATGTGTGAATTATTGCTGACCAGTTCAGATAAGTCTGTGTCTCTCCATTCATTTCTGCATCCATCTGTCCATCCATGATTTAGTGGTGTTGTGTGTTCTTTCTAAGGTCAGCATATAGACCTACAGTAAGGGATATTGACTACAGGGTTCTCCTACGCTTCCCGCAGAAGGTCCGAAATCTCGGCACTGCTGACTTCCTGCCCATTAAACCTAGACACCAGTGGGAGTGGCACAGCTGCCATCAGTGAGTATTCAGCTTATTCAGCTTCCAGCTCTTAGCTGTGACTGAAAGACTGCAGAGTGAGTGAACTTTTACACGTAGCTGTGTGAGAGTGTAGTGAATACCTCTCCTTCCCTCCCTCCCTCTGTCTCTCTTGCTCTCGTGGCTGCACTCAACATCAGAGTTGAGTTGACTTATTCCTGCTCCACACACCGCTCAGGGTTTGTCAGATGATGGAGACATGGATAGAATAGTAACATTACACTTCTGCTCTGCTGTTGGGCTCATTTTCAAAGGTTCAGTTCTGCTTAGCTTTTAAAACTAGAAAGTCATTGTCGTAGAGGGAATCTAAACAAAGTGCTCAGTTTCTCATTAGGTTGAGAAATTGT
>BRDA01002494.1:9255-26669 GCA_036984385.1 Crenuchus spilurus
ATACTGAAAGCAAAGGTTCACATACTTTTGCCTCTCACAAATATGTCATATTGGATCATTTTCCTCAATAAATAAATGAGCAAGTATAATATGTGTGTCTCATTTGATTAACTGGGTTCTCTACTTTTAGGACTTTAAGGATCTGATGATGTTTTATGCAGTAATATAGAACATTCTAAAGGGTTTACATACTTTCAAGCACCACTGTAACTGAGACATTAACACTGAACATACATACAATTAAAAACAATACTTTTGTACCATTTGGAAGTAGCCTGACAGTGAAAATATTCATATTCTTAATTGAATGCTGTAACACTTCATATCACTTCAGACTTGGTGTAGTTGAGTCACTACTATTTAGGATATTTAACCACTTTTAAAGTGCATTGTTTTATATATTCCAATACCAGGCTAAACAAAGTAGATTAAATATACAAGGGGTCAGTTACATTTCTCAAAATACCTTGAATGTCACCTGAGTAATGTCCAGTCTGAAGGAATGGGACAAGATCTGTGAGGAAAATGAAAAATGTTTACTTTTATCAGTTACTTCTGTGGTAAAATAAAGAAAACCAGGCCATGAATATCTACACCAATGAGCCAAAACATTATGACCACTCAGAGATTAGAACATTATCTCATAACAATGGTACATGTGAAGGTCTGGGATAAATTAAATTATAAGAGAACAGTCAGTTCTTGTAGATGTGTTGGATGCTGGAGAAATGGGCAGGTCTGAAGACCTGAGTCAATTTGCCAAGAATTCACTCACCTGTCAATAACGATTGGGTCATTGGCAAAGTGCCCCCTTCCCCCACATCCAACACATCTATGACCATCTTTGAAATGGCAGTTTGTTGAGTGGCACTGGCCAACATTGGCCTTCAGATTTCAATCCTAGCATCTGCTTGAATAAATCTGATTTGTGGCAGCTCCATCTCACAATTTACAGGACAGCTTCAGAAGTCTTGTAGAGTCCACAACATGAGGGTAAAGCTGGTCTGGTTGCACACTGAGGACCAACAACTTATTAGTAATCATGTTGTGGCTCATAATGGCTGATAATCTATAAATCAACCAAGAACTCACCTGTCTTACAGTGGTCATTTTTGTTCCTGTGGGTATATGGACTTCTCTTATAGCTGTAACTCGATCATCTACAAAATAACCAGTAATCCCTCAGTACTGAATAACGTTTTTTGTTTTGCTTTATGTGTTAAGTTAAAATTCAACATCACATTCACATTCGACATCAATAACATGAATCCTAAAATATTGTTTAAAGCTCTTTGTATACACCTATTTACAACATGAGAAAAGTCAAACATGTCTGATTTTTAATAAAGAACCTTACAGCATCACAGTGAAGTGAATCATGCTTTTGTAGTTGCTTCTATTATGTTTCTTTAATGTATTATATTACTGGCAGTGCAATGAGATGTGTGTTGCTTTGGCCTCAGTGATGGTGGTGCACATCTCTAGTGTGTGTGTGTTTGTATATACACAGTGGCATGCAAGTTTTGGCACCCCTGGTCCAAATTGCTGTTACTGTGAATAGTAAAGTGACTAGAAGATGAACTGCCCTCCAAAAGGAAACATTCTTTTCAACATTTTAAGCAAGCTTAGTGTATTATTTACTCTAATTTCAGAGTGAGAAAAAAGGAAAAGAGCAAAAAAAAAAAAAAAAGTGAGCTCTTATAACTATTACCAAGGTCTCAAACATCTCAAGGTGATGGCTTGTTTAGAGTCATCAATGCAAATTTCAAAGCTTTATGAATATTTTCACTCCTCACACCTTGTTCAAAAAGTAGTAGACTAACAATACAGTATTAAATTAGACTAAAAACAGTAGACTAACAGTAAATTAACAGTAGAATACAGCAGACTAGCAGTAGACTAACAGTAGACTAACAGTAGGCTTACAGTAAACTAACAGTAAACTAACAGTACACTTACAGTAAACTAACAGTAGACTTACAGTAGACTAACAGTAGACTAACAGTAAATTAACAGTAGACTAACTGCTCTGTCAGCTGCACATGTTGACTGACAGCTCATTGCTCTAATTCAGTCACTGACCAAAACGACACATAAAGGCAGCACAGTTTGTATAAATCGTTTCTTGATTGTTTATGTGAGTTTAAGACATAAAACAGTGATTATTTAACGATAAACACACAGACGCTGCACCTGACGTAAACTGTCGTTGCTATGGGAACCAGGATGTTCTAAGCCCGTAAATGTTAAAATGATACAATTGATCATTTTTGCCATCAAACTCACCATTAAGGTCAAGTCTCTTTAATGCAACCCAAATCCCCATCTGTGTACTGTCCATATTTACCACTGTAAAGTTTTAGATTGTTATAATCTCACAGCGGTTTGGCAATAAAAAAGCCAATTCAGCATCTACATCAAGACGCTGTGTGTGCGGGGGGGCGCGACGTCGCTGTCAATTTCAAAATAAAAGCATGAAAGCGGATGTGTATAAATAATATGGGTCATATCAATATATCGATCTTAGAATAAAACGTGAGCCATTGAATAAATGTGTGCTAAGTAAAAATTAGCACACAAATAGGAAAAAGATTAATACATGGGGTATATATCCCTGTTAATGACTACTTGATACCTGTGTTAACCATTAGGAGTCTTGGGTTATTTCGAAAACTTGTGATTTTGCCTTACCACATTAAATAATATTTTGTATAAATTGTATTAATAAAATAATTGTAATAAAAATATTAACATGTTTTGTACAAATTTTAAATATATATATATAAATGTAAAATAAATGTATTTTCTATATACAACTATTTAAAATATAAAGCAGGTGTGGCCATGAGTGTTTTTGTCTTTTCACCTGTGCAAGTCTACATTACAGGCTTTGCATTCAGTGTCTGGGGGACAAACTGTGGCCATAGCCTGCATACCCGTATAGTATGACTTCAACATCCAACACGTGAGATTCATTTTTTTGTCCGCTTGGAGGCAGCATTGCCACCTCCCTAACATTCTGTGTTGGGAGTCTTGGCCTATTTTCTCCATTTAAAAGTTTACCAGTACATTTGATTTTGTTTTAAAACACGCTTATCCCTTAAATGTACATAATTATTTATCTTCTATTTTATTTATTCTGTTGCATTCATGTGTTTTAATGCAGAATAAGAGCATCGTACAATTTCACTGTGCATATGACAATAAGACCCTAAGAAGCAGGGAATCATATCCGAACGTCTGCCCGAGACTTTTATTTTGAAATACGCTGGAAAACGGAATGTGAATTTGCTGTGTACTCCTGGTCTCCGCTAGGCTGCAGAGTACTTGTAGTATTAGTGCATTTATCCAGTCTGCCATGTAACATAACCTTTCAGCGTGAACGTCGGCTGGAGAACCTCAGATATTTTCAACATGAATGAGTCAGAAGGGCTGCGACTCAGGAGGATAAACAGACCTCAAATTATAACGGACGAGTCTCATGAACCCCAATACAAAGGCTCGAGGTAAACAGCCGGGACCTTACAGCTCTGTGTACTCTGTATGCTCTTATAAAGCTAGTTATTGTCCTGTTTATGCCAAAGCCTTTCTGTGTTCCCAGCACGTACAGTGGGAAGGTGTTCAGAGTTACCTTGCTGTCGCTGGGTGGGTTTCTTCTTCTCCCTCTCCTGGTGGTCGTTTTTCTTCTGGAGTCCCCGATTCAGCCCGAGGCTTTCAGGTAGAGTCTAGATCGATTTGAGGCTTAACCGGTGTCGATATTTAATGTGATTACGATAACTATACTGCCTTCAAGTAGAAGAAATTACTACTTACATGAGCAAGTACAAGGACCTGCACAACATAACATGTCCACTGAAGCTAAGCAGGTCTGGGTCTGGTATGGACTTGGATGGGAGACCTTATAGGAAAGTCTTATGTGTTTGCTGGAAGTGCTGTTGGTGGAGCAACAGATGTTCAGAATCCCAATGCTTCTGCAGAGACCCACTCTTAATAATCTTAGTCTTAAAAACTTGCTCTCCTCACCTCTCTAACAGTTAATGTGTGGTGAGAGCTCTGGTTTGGTCCGGCTGCCATTGCATCAAACTGAAAGAAGGCCATTCATTGATGGTGGTTCAAGTGACTCTCTAATGTCTGTCCCAAATGTCAAAGAGCTTTGAGTGTCAAGTGCTATAGAAATGGATCTGGAAAGAATGAAATATGATCTGGTTCTTTTGCTTAGCTTTGTTGTTATTCCTTGTCAACATAAGTGCAATTTGTGCAAAATACAACATATGACCGTGAACTGTATAGTTAGTATATTCAAAACTACCTCTAATAAGAGTTCCTTTGTTCTGATCTTGTAAATATGATATTTCCCATTTGAGTTGAAGGCAGCATATCATATATCATCCATCCAGTATCATGTGGTGGTTGTTTTACATCTGATAACATTGACAAAAAATTAATAACAAATGAGATACAACAAAAATATTTGTACAAAACACATACATGCTATGTCAAGTACCAGGGATATTTGACCTGTATTAACGCATCAACAAAATAGCAAATGCTGCACGTTTGTTTCTTTTCACACAATAATAAATCCTCTTTGTTTTCATGTTAAATCACTGTTTTGTGTAGAATTTCATTATATCGTATCATTGACAACAGATTACAATATTTAAGCAAATTGCATTGTGGCTGTTTTTGAGGTAGTGAAAATCATTGGATTGTTGACAACAATTGATGCAGGATTACTTTGCGATTATATTTGTGATTAACACTACTAATCCGTACTACAGAGTGAACATTTTTGTTTTCAATATAGTGATCCCATAACCCATAACAAACACTTTTTACTGTAGTAAATGAAAAAGAATTTGGATATTAATGTCAACAAATCAGTTGTGTACATAGTCCAGTATATAGTGCTCAAATATGAAATAAGGTGAACTTCCCCTTTAAGCTGATCTGCATTCTGTCTTCATTGTTCTTATATATGAATGACAAATATATAGAAATGTAGTGCGCTTAACAGTTTAGCAGCATATAGCAGCATCTTCTTATTTCTGAGAGAAAACAAAAATAATCAGCAAATGACAGTCATTTCAAAATGCTATTTAATGGTAATTGTATTGATTAATTGGCCCAAACAATTAATCAGTTAACCACTAGTCTTGAGGGAAATGAGTATTACAGTGTATTGATTATAAAACAGCCTTGAGGTGAACATTGAGGAGTGGCATTAGGCTTGGTTGTTTGTACAAGCTTATCTCAACCCTCTGGGTTGGGTTGCCAGATACCATGACACAGATCTCACACTGAGAAACCACTAGATATGTATCTCTATGAATAGAGAAGCCTAAATCCATACTGAAGTCAGCTTCAGAGAAATAATAACCTACCAAACACAAGCAGTAGTGTAAGTACAAGTAATTAACTAAAGTTCTCAGAAGATTTTCTGTTAGCTGGAGAGGGTGGTAGTGCACAGCAGGGGTGCCCAACATTGGTCCTGGAGATCTACCACCCTGGAGAGTTCAGATCCAGCACACCGGACTCTGATGTTCAGATACCCCTAAAGGTCTGGATTAGGTGTGTTTAGTTTATGGAGCTAAACTCTGCAGGCTGGTAGATCTTCAGGACCAGGATTGGGCACCGCTGGTATATTGTGTTTCATCTACCAGCTATAATTAAGCAGTTTTTCTTTACATGTGATTGCATTTGAATATCTGCTTCTCAGTTGTCACTATCTATTGCCTAACATCAGTTATTACTGCACAGATGTGTCATCAGCTTTGTTTCAAAAGTGCAGTTTCATAACTGATTTTACAACATAAGTAATTTCCAGATTTTCAAAATCCTACCTGCCTGAAGTTTCATATTTCTGTTGTTCTGTCTGGTGAAGATTTTTACAATTTAGACACAAATCTCTAAATTGTCCTGTGGTGTGCCGGTCTCAGGGGTGACGTTCTCTGGTATGATCCCATATCCTGATTTTAAAGTGGGCAATTCTGCAGACAGCTATATTTAGTTGAAGGACCCCTGTTCAAAGTCATGTGACTGAAGCACCTTGTGAAGCCCATGACATGACCACATAATAAAGTTTTATTA
The DNA here is from genome assembly GCA_036984385.1 of Crenuchus spilurus. Lineage (NCBI taxonomy): Eukaryota > Metazoa > Chordata > Actinopteri > Characiformes > Crenuchidae > Crenuchus > Crenuchus spilurus. Next base: position 15,346 of record BRDA01002494.1, read on the forward strand.
AAATATTTAAGTTTATATTTTCCTTTGTCTGTAATTCATTAGGGGACATAATGAATTCAGTAATTTCATAATAAATAAATAAATGAATATAAAAATATCTAGAGATGAAGGCAAATGTTTGTGTGTATATACAGGGGTTAGACAATGAAACTGAAACAGCTGGTTTTAGAGCACAATAATTTATTAGTAGGTGTAGGGCCTCCTTTTGCGGCCAATACAGCGTCAATTCATCTTGGGAATGACATATACAAGTCCTGCACAGTGGTCAGAGGGATTTTAAGCCATTCTTCTTGCAGGATAGTGGTCAGGTCACTACGTGATGCTGGTGGAGGAAACCGTTTCCTGACTCGCTCCTCCAAAACACCCCAAAGTGGCTCAATAATATTTAGACACAAAGACTTGCTGTCTTGGTCACAGATGCGCCAGCAAGACGTGCAGCAACAATTTGTCCTCTTTTGAACTCTGGTATGTCACCATAATGTTATGTGCATTGTAATATACTATATAACTGTGCTCTTACCTGCTAACTGAACCTTCACACTCTGCTCTTACTGGTGCAATGTGCATTAATGAAGATTGGCCACCAGACTGGTCCAATTTAGCCATGAAACCTCCCTCACTAACATGACAGCTGTTTCACTTTCATTGTCTAACCCCTGTATGTGTGTGTGTGTATGTATGTATGTGTGTGTGTGAGAGAGAGTGAAAGAGAATATTTTCCTTCATTAAAAAAAAAAAATACTTCATGTTTGTCAGTTGCTCATGTTTTATTTTAAATTGTTTCCTACGGTACAGTAACATTTCTTGCTCCATGTGATCATTTGCGTCCTCCCTGGCTGCTTTTTTTGGGTCAAGCTCTGCAATGCTGCTGAATATTTAAGTACCCTTGGCACCAAAGGCGAACCAATCTGCAGTGTCTCCTCATTTAGATTCATCTCTCAGTTCTGTGTCAATGCTTAATGATTGGTCTTTTAGCCGTGGTTGCTGCTGTGGCTGTTCCTGCTGTTGGCCGCTGCAGCCTGTCTCCTCCAATTTTCTTGCCTAAATCCAGCCTGTGCAGGGATTAGATGCCTCTAAGAAGCCAAGTCTTAATTAATGTTATTTTCCCTCCCTTTTATGTTCCTTTCTTTTATGTTTTTTATTTTTCACCACACTAGCCTCAATGAGCCGCCCCTCATGACTGGCTGCTTTGAACCCAACCTCAAGTTGAGGCAGGCAGAGAGACTGTTCGAAGATCAGCTTGTAGGGCCTGAATCCATCGCCAATATCGGAGGTCAGTATGCTGCCTTTACAGCTGTGTAATATGAACAATATACTGCATTGTATGTAGGTTAGTAGAAATTGCAGCTGACATGGGTTTTGCAATATATTATAGGAAAGCCCCCCCAAAATTGCAGCAGATTGGCCAAAATGTGTTTGGCTTCCACTTATTTGGTTGTATATAAAAGTTATATATGTTAGTCTGTCACCCAGAGTCTGCACCATTGGTGGAGCTCTACCTTATACTTTAGCTTCAACCAGTCAAGCTCACCTGATTCATCTCATTATTGCTTTTAGAAGATTTTGATGAGCTGAAACGTGTGTTAGATTTGGGTTGGAGGTGAAACCTACAGGAAGCTGGATCTCAAGGTGGACGCTTGTAAACCAAAATATTGTCCACTCACAGAACATTGATTATCTTGTAATAGTGGTGTATATGAAGGTCTGAGATACACTGCCTGGCCAAAAAAGGTCACACACTCTAATATTTAGTTGGTCTGCCATTAGCTTTGATTTAGCATTCACTGTGGCATCATTTCCACAAGCTTCTGCAGTGTCACAACATTTATTTCTGTCCAGAGTTGCAGAATTTTTTCCCCAAGATTGATGTTGGAAGATTTGGACCACTGCTCAAAGTCTTCTCCAGCACATTCCAAAGATTCTCAGTATGGTTCAGGTCTGGACTCTGTGGTGGCCAATCAGTGTGTGAAAATGATGTCTCATGCCCCCTGAACCACTCTTTCACAATTTGAGCTGATGAATCCTGGCATTGTCATCTTGAACTATGCCTGTGCCATCAGGGCATAAACTGGTGGTTCAGTATATTCAGGTCAGCTGAACTCATTCTTTGGGCTCATAACTATTACTGAACATAGGCCTGACCTACTGCAGCAACTCATAGCACTGATCATAGCACTGCCCCCACAGACTTGTACTGTAGACACTAGTTATGATGTGTGCATCACTTCAGCCACCTCTCTTCTTACTCTGATGCACCCATCACTCTGGAACAGTAAATCTGGATTCATCAAACCACATGACCTTCTTGCATTGCTCCAGAGTCCAATCTTTATGTTCCTTAGCAAACTGAAGCCGTATTTGCTGGTTAGCCTCACTGATAAGTGGTTTAGTCCCAATCCATTGAGTTCCCTTCACACTGTGCATGTGGAAATCTCTTATTTTCACTATTAAACATCCCTCTATTCTACTGTTGGTTTTCTAAGATTTCATTTCACCAAACTTTTAAGTGATCACCGATCACAATCATTCAAGATTTTTTCTGACCACACTGCTTCCTTAAAGATGATGTTTAAGATAACACATTGTCCTTCCACTCTTTAAATAATGTGTTAGGCACTTCTTAACCCAATTTAAGTAGTTTCCGCATCTCCTTAGATGTTTTCTCTGCTTAACATAATCACTCATGCAATAATTATCCAATGGGAGGCTCTTGCGTATTTGCTTAATTAAATCCAGGTGGTGACTTTTTTTGGCTAGGCAGTGTATAATAAACTGTAAGCAAACATGTTGAATGTGGGAGAAATGCGCATGTATGAAGGCCAGATTGGATGCTGGGTTGGAGCGTCTCTGAAATGGCAAGGTTTTTGGTGCTCCTGGTTAGCAGTAGTCAGTTCCTACTGACGGTGACCTCCAAATTCCAGTCTGAAGATCTGGGGGTTGTGCTGGAATGTGCTGCAAGTGCAATTCACAGCAGCTTCATCTCACGGCTTACAGGACTTAAAGGATCTGCTGGTAACATTTTGGTGCCAGATACCACAGGACAACTTTAGAGGTCTTGTACGTTCATGCCTGATTGGGTCAGAACTGTAGACCAACATATTAACTATAAAGGGTGTACTATTATTATTGGATACAATATATATTACGTATATTGGATATACTGGTCATAATATTTTGGCTCATTGATGTATTAGCCTCCAGGCTACAACAGAACACCAGAGAAGCATATTTAAGATACCTGACATGTCTTGTCTTGTCTTATTTTTCTGTAAAACCTACATAAACTCTTCTGGAACTGACTGTTTAGGAAACAAAATCAAAAGTAATTTTTTATGCGCATGTTTCAGATTTTGAGTCCCAGTAATGATTATCAAAAATACATATTGTGCAGCCCAGCTGTCTAGACGTTATCTTTGCCCCAGTTTGCAGCTGTGCAAGTTGGGACTAGATTAGAATAGTAACAGCCATGTAGATGAAAGGTCACTTGTCTGTAATGTTCAGATGCTTATCTGCGTTTGTTTTGTGTGTGCATAACCTGTATGCAAGCGGCCACAATGCTATTTATTTTCCTTTACAGATGTTCTGTACACTGGCACTGCAGATGGAAAGATAGTTAAAATTGACGGAAGGAAAATGAATGTTTTGACGACTCTCGGCAAGCCTCCGTGTGGTAAGCTGATTTTGAAAGAACACTGACTGTGGTGCAACATTTCATAATCGCTCAAAGTCTGTGTCAATAGGGCTGCTGATGAGCAGTGGTTGTTCATTCAGTTCTATCAGAACTGCTCATAAAAGTGAATACTTTATAGACACTAAGTGAACAGCTTTACAAATTGCTTAGGAAAGTTGTGACATAGGAGACAATAAATACTCTTTTCTGATTGGCTGGCAGGTATCTAGTAATTCTGAATAATGGGAACTTTAACACCTCCGTTCAGTGAAACACACACTAGTGAACACACTAGGCTGTGAACATGTGCCTGAAATGGAGGTCAGCCATTGGCCATGGTTAGGTGCCTTGCTCAAGGACAATTTGGTTATGACCTGCCTGTCCGATCCTTAACCACCAGACCACGGCTACCCCTGTCACCATACTATATCAATGCTATGGAAATGTAATCATCGCAAGCATAATAAGCATTTGTAAATTCACTACCTGTGACAGAGTAGCTACTCCATCTAATAACTTATAAATATTCATGATGTTGTGATTTTTAGATTACTTTTCATGTTGTCTTTGTACACATAAATGCACAAAAAGGCCTTAATGTGTAGCCACTGTGGTATAAGTGCAATAACAGTTTTCAGGGACTTTGAAAGGACTCTGTGGAGGACACTTTATCCTGCTTCACATCATGGAGTTCTCTCAACCGCCTCGTCCGTTAATTTCATATAACAAGACAACTCAGTCTTTCGCATACTGGATGAATTGCGTCATTGCCTGTATATCATTATTATTATACTAGCATCCCTGAACTAATAAGTATCCTCCTTTCAAAATCTAGTATAATGATTGGCTTTCTAAATTACATGCCATTAGTGTACAAGAAAACATCACACTAATGTGACTCCTGCAGAGACAACAAAATGTCACCATGTAATACCTTAAAAATATATACTTTTATATATTTTTACTATATCATGATGTAGAGTAGTGCTTGAAAGTTGGCGAACCCTTTAGAATTTTTTATATTTCTGCATAAATATGACCTCAAACATCATCAGATTCTAAAAGAAGATAAAGAGAACCCATTTAAACAAATGAGACAAAAATATTCTACTTGGTCATTTATTTATTGATGAAAATGATTCAATGTGACATATTTGTGAGAGGCAAAAGTATGTGAAACTCTAGGATTAGCAATTAATTTGAAGGTGAAATTAGCTGATTTCAATCAAAGTGATGACAATGAGGTATGAGTGGGGACCCTGTTTTATTTAAAGAACAGGGATCTATCAAAGTCTGCTCTTCACAACATGTTTGTGGAAGTGTATGATGGCACAAACAAAGTAGATTTCTGAGGAGCTCAGAAAAAGAGTTGTTGATACACATCAGACTGGAAAAGGTTATGAAACCATTTCTAAAGAGTTTGGACTCCACCAATCCACAGTCGGACAGATTGTGTACAAATGGAGGAATTTAAGACCACTGTTACCTCCTCAGGAGTGGTCGACCAACAAAGATCACTCCAAGAGCAAGGCGTGTAATAGTCAGCGTGGTCACAAAGGACCTCAGTGTAACTTCTAAATAACTGAAGGCCTCTTTCACATTGGCTAATGTTAATGTTCATGAGTCCACCATCAGGAGAACACTGAACAACAATAGTGTGCATGGCAGGGTTGTAAGAGAAAGTCACTGCTCTCCAAAAAAAACATTACTGCTCCTCTACAGTTTGCTAAAGATCATGTGAACAAGCCAGAAAACTAATCTGTTTGTGGACAGATGAGACCAAAATAGGACTTTTTGGTTTAAATTAAAAGTGTTATGTTTGGAGAAAGGAAAACACTACATTCCAGAATAAGAACCTTATCTCATCTGTGAAACATGGTGGTGGCAGTATCAGTATCAGCCTGTTTTGCTGCATCTGGTCCAGGACAGCTTGTCATCATTGATGGAACAATATTATATCAGAGAATTCTAAAGAAAATGAGACCACAAGGGCACCCAGGAGGGTGGGTCATGCAGCAAGACAACAACCCTAAACACAGAAGTAGTTCTACCAAAGAACACTTAAAGAACAGTTACCGGAAACGTTTAGTTACAGTTATTGCTGTAAAGGGGGGTCACACCAGATACTGAAAGCAGAGGCTCACATACTTTTGCCTCTCACAAATGTCATATTGGAGCATTTTCCTCAATAAATAAATGACCATGTATAATATTTGTGTCTCCTTTGTTTAACTGGCTTCTCTTTATTTACTTTTAGGACTCGTGTGAACATCTCATGATGTTTTATGTCATATTTATGCAGAAATATAGAAAATTCTAAAGGGTTACAGTAGTAGATCAAACTAGATGTGTTTTGAGCTCAGATTTTGCTGTGGATTCACGAGCCGTGAGCCTAAGAAACACTGAAACTCAATAATCACCTAAATAGCCCAGTCATTTCTCAAAAAATATACCTCACCAAAACCTCTAAACACACTCAGACCACACCCAGATCTTAATGGAGGTTCTCATAGACTTGTGGATTACTTTAAAACTTTAGAGCTTTATAACAGATGAGGAGGGTCCTGATTTAAAATGAGTGAAGATGACTTTCATAAATATGGAAGAATCTGGTTTAAGACCAGACTTCTACCAGCCCTGCTGCTGGTTTATTAGTCTGTGAGACCTTAATTAAGATCTCAGTGACGTTTGAAAGAAGTTGAGGTGATGTATTTTGTTTATAGAAAATGTCTTTTTATGTGACTGTTGAGTTCCAGTGTTGGCAGTGTTATTGTCAGTCTTGCAGCTCTAGCTCTAGAATAAAGAAGTGAAATCTATGCTCCAGACATGTGTAGGATGATCAGCTACATCTGAGGTAAGTGGATGAAGCATTTGTTATATTATTGTTTACATAATATAATATTGGGTGGATTAAAAATAGCTCTGAAAATGTAGTTGTTCATTGTGAAGTCAAGGTATTGGTTGCTGCCCTAGTTCTAGTATGAAGATGTTTGTCTGCTTTCTCATATCCTCCTGTGCATTGTTAGCCAGAGTCTGAGAGCAGTGCGTGGATTCCTCCAGGCATGTCACTCCGGTTCTTACATGCCACTGTGCTGGGAACTTGACAGACCGAGTACTGTTGTAAAATATGCAGAGGATTGTGATGACTGTGCTAGAATAACCCTGGAAATGCACCCTTTGCATGCATGAATGTGCATATATACATTTTCTAATAATATATTTTGGACAGTTGGACTGGCTTGTCAAATGAGTAATTATTACCCACTTAAATAGCCTGTACCCAGCTTTTTTGGAATGTTATGGAATCATCTATAATTGATCATCATTTGAAATGTCTTTATTTTTACGTTTCAGCAAATACGAGGGTGAGTCAAAAATGATCTGCCCTGCAGAATTTATTTTAAAGTTTTCAGAAAAGGAAAATACATAATTTTTCCACATAATATCCCTGATTTTCAATACACTTTGTACATCTGTCAGTAAGCTTCCATATTCCCTCATTAAAATGTTTTTGGCTGAGCTGCAAGCCATGAGTCTCTTCATCAGACATGAATCACCATCCTCTTATGGCTTCTTTCAGGACCCAGAAAACTGTAAGCATCCGTTTCCAGCTGATGGTTGGCTTTTGAACTTTTTCTTTGTGGGCGATTTCCATTCCAGTTGAATCCATGTCTCATCAATAGTAATGATTCTTTTTAACCCTGTGGAGTCAGCTCTCTTGTCGGCGGCATATTAATGACATTCTGCAAAAATACTTCTTCAAGATTATCCTAAAAACAAAACAAAACATACTCCGGAAACCTTAAAGGGTCAACTTTCCAAATACATATAGCTTGAATCGAAATGTATTTTTTTAATTCTTGTGAGAGGAGCTTAAGTAAGCAGAGACATGTTTGTGAGAGAGACTCAGACAGCTATGCATATTTTCCCACCAAATATGATAATGAAATGGTAATTCCAAAAATTCCATTGGTGGGTTCCAGCAGCCAGGAATCTGTGGAATGTTGACAAACAAAGGCCTCTCACTTCAGGTGAATTTGAACAATAGGCCTCTCTTGATTGTTTCAGACTTAAATAAATATTCAGTGTAGGGTTAGTGACTGAGTGAAAACAGTGTGTCACTTCGCATTAATTAAGCTTTAGAAATAAAACCACATACAATGTCTAAAAACTGTAAAGATCAGTGTATAGCCAACACCTCTGTTTATTGAGTTCTGAGCTCAAAAGTCTTGGCTAGAAATGTTTAGAGTGTTTGTTCACAATATATCAGCACATCTGAATAGATTTTGGAAAGTCTACGTTTAGAGTAGATTTAATCTCCAGGTGGGTGGAGAAGTCTTGCTTCAAGTGGAGGAGTTAAAGTATCTCGGGATCTTGTTCACGAGTGAGGGAAGAATGGAGCGTGAGATTGACAGACGGATTGGTGCAGCCTCCACAATAATGCGGTCGCTGCAGCGGTCCGTTGTGCTGAAGAAGGAGCTGAGCCAAAAGGCAAAGCTCTCGATTTACCGGTCAATCTACGTTCCTACCCTCACCTATGGTCATGAGCTTTGGGTAATGACCGAAAGAACGAGATCGCGGATACAAGCGGCTGAAATTAGTTTCCTCTGTAGAGTGGCTGGGCGCTCCCTTAGAGATAGGGTGAGAAGCTCGGTCACTTGGGAGGAGCTCGGAGTAGAACCGCTGCTCCTCCACATCGAGAGGAGCCAGCTGAGGTGGCTCGGGCATCTGTTTCGGATGCCCCCTGGACGCCTCCCTAGGGAGGTGTTCCAGGCATGTCCCCCTGGGAGGAGGCCCCGGGGAAGACCCAGGACACGTTGGAGAGACTATGTCTCTCGACTGGCCTGGGAAAGTCTCGGTGTTCCACACGAGGAGCTGGCTGAAGTGTCTGGGGAGAGGGAGGTTTGGGTTTCCCTGCTCAGACTGCTACCTCCGCGACCCGGTCCCGGATAAAGCGGTTGATAATGGATGGATGGATGGATTAATCAAAATATAAATTCATGACACTCTTACTGTTTTGACACTGTTGTTGCTGAGCTTGTGCTGAACTAAAGCCTGCCTAACACTGTGGAAATAAATAATTTTAGATGGGTGTAACTTGTAAAAAAGTGGATCAATGCACCATACCCTTCTTTAATGCAAATCATAAGCGGGCGGCCATTTTTTGTTGCACTGCAGTCATAAATGTACTGACATAACACATTCAAACCTGCACAGTGGTTATTATGGAGACAGTGACATAGTACAGTAAATGTTAAGACATTGCAGCCAACACAAGCTTTAGTATCATTTATCATTTGTGACTCCCTCTCTTCGTTTGAAACCTGTATGTTAGCATCATATTAAAATCATTTTATACATGAATCTGCAACTAAATGTATTTGATATTACTGAAAAGTAAATTACTGAAAACCTTTTTGTATATTCTCACTGTTAACGTACAGTTACAGACTGCAGCCCAGCTCTTATTAACCCTCCTCTACCCAATTCATCTTTGGTCAGTTTCTGGCTACAGGACCACTATTATTTGGATGCTGGACCATTCTCAGCACAGCAGTGACACTGACATGGTAGTGTTTGTGGTTCTGGTAGAACTGTATCAGACATGAAGGTGTTGCTGGAGTTTTTACATGTGATCAGTGTCACTGCTGGCTGAGAGAAGACCACCACCAATAAAATATCCATGAGAGCAGCTCTGTGGTGAGGACCTGACCACTGATGCTGGGCTAGGTGATGGCTAACACAAATTACATCAACATATAAGCAGACCTGTGCTGTACCTTTCTTTCTACCAGTGTAGGCGAACTGGTATCTCGAGCTGTCGCAGGGAGTGATGAGTCGTGATTTATTTTTTATAGGTTCTCGTGAGCAGGAGCACATCTGTGGGCGGCCGCTTGGAATCAGAGTGGGTCCCAATGGCACCTTGTTTGTAGCTGACGCCTACCTGGGGCTGTTTGAGGTCAATCCAGTCACAGGTTAGAAATGTTTCTTTCTTGCTTACTTACTCAGTGTTGTTCTGTGGACATCATGCAAAAGACTGTTCATGGCTGTGGGCTGCAAGTGGCTCAGCAGACTAAGGCGCCAACACTATGATCAGAGGATTGTAAGTTTAAATCCAGATTATGCTGCTTGCCATCAACACCCTTACAGAGCAAAATTGGTTGAGCTCTCTTTGGGTGGGTAGATGGCACTCTCTCCCCAGCACTACTAATCATGTCTGCTGGCTCAGGCATCTGCTAGACGATCCATCCAAGCTGGGGATTCTGCGCTTTCCACCGAGTTCGACAGGCTGTCCAGCAACGATGTATCAGCGGCAGTTCAAAAAGAGGCGGAGCTTGACCTCACATGCATCGGAGGAGGCCTGTGCTAGTCTTCATCCTCTTAGAGTCAGAGATATTACAAGTGATTGGGAGAGTCCTAGCAAATGGGTGGGTTTATTGGCTACTATTACATTGGGGGGAAATATTGAGTAAAAAAAGTCTGGCTATCCTGGCTGTAGCAGTCATGCTCAAGGTTTCTCATTGCAGTTGTTAACTCTGGGCCAAATACATGCTACCTACTTAATGTCGTTTCTATTTTGGGCAAAAACTGTCCCAGCTGCAACCAACCAAATGTGTCAACTAAGAGTTATGATTTAATTCAGGTTAAACTCCAGCACCATCATTCAACTGTGGTATGTGAACCAATGAAAGTAAACGTGGGCCTGAACTTGGCCATCACTTATTTTCTGTACGTCCTTGCCTACCTAGGCTGAAACACTTTGTATAACTAGAGCCATACCAAATTCTCTGGAAATTTTCCATAATAAAAACCTGTTAGCTATGAAGTATCATCACATCTACAGAAAGGAAAATAGTGCATTAGTTTGGCTTTGGTATGCAAGTTTCATTGCTCTAGAAAGTAACAGCAATCACCCACCCCCACCCCCCAGACTATTCACCTCACATGGATACAAGTATTCTAAAAGTCAAATAATGTTTACATGCTATTTTCAGAACTTTCAATTTAGGTACAATCTGCTTAAATGGGTTTGTTTCTGTGACATCATGAATAATTAATTCTAAATGGGCTGTTTAGCCATTTCCGCATACAATGGAACCTCGGTTATCTTTTACCCTGGTTATTATGCAATTTGGTTATCATCAACTTTTTGGGGAGAAATTTTGTCCCGGTTATCGTTCATCCACCCGGTTTTCATTGGCCTGCAGATGTGATGTATTTTTGCAAAAACAAAACATCCACTCACACGTTCATCATTCACCCACACGTTTGGCGTTCATTCTGGCTCTGTTTCTCATTGTTTCTCTTACTTTACATGTAGTGAATATTGCATGTATGACAGGTTATCTTTTTGAATGAAATTATGAAAGAAAATGAACGTTTTCACGCCATTCCAATTTTTGAAGATGCACTAGTATATGACTTGGCAACTAGTTACATCTCTGACTATCTCTGTGTTTACTCCTTTTCTCAAATATTTGCATTCCTCAAACCTGTTCTGCACTTGCGGTTGAAGTTAAAGAGTGATCAGGCATTTGCTGTGGTTTCACCAAGACTCTGGAACTACAAACCGGATTCCAAAAAAGTTGGGACACTAAACAAATTGTGAATAAAAACTGAATGCAATGATGTGGAGATGGCAAATGTCAATATT
>BRDA01002494.1:26769-44771 GCA_036984385.1 Crenuchus spilurus
TTCTACCTCTTTTTGGCCTACAGGTGAAGCAACACTTCTCGTTAGCACCAGGAAAATGATCGGGGGTCGGCGCCTCTCCTTCATTAATGATCTGGATGTGACTCAGGATGGGAAAAAGGTGTATTTCACAGACTCCAGCAGCAGGTGGCAGCGTAGGGACTTCCTGAACCTCATTATGGAGGCCACAGCAGATGGACGGTAAAAGAGGCATCTGAGCATGGTGCTAGAGCTGGTTCACAGTGTGCTACACTATCAACTAAAGATGATTCTAATACTATTTCTGTGAATTAAAAATCTGTAAAAACAGTCATGTATTGAAAATGTCAAGAAAACAAATACAGTTGTATGCAGAAGACAGGTTTGAGGATTTTCTAAATTATCAGTATAATATCAGCCATAATCACTTAATTGTCAGTTATTATATCACACCCAAAAGTTCCATATTAGTACATAAAAAACCTTTAAAAAGACATTTATAAGATGTAAAAACTATGTCTGTGTTCACATTACCAGGCTGAAGTGACTTAAATCTGATCTTTTGTCTTAATGTGACTCAGATCTGATCTTTTCAGGCTGTGTGGACGTCAGATCCCATCTTTTCTAATCAGATTTGAGTCACTTTCATATGTGGTTCTAGATTAGATACGTATCAGATCTGTGCACATGTGACTTGAATGTGACGGTCAGGTCAGATTTCATGTCTTTTTGCTTGTACACACGTGTATAGAGGGTGAGGCAGCGTTGGCTTCTCTCGTTTACTCACATCGCTGTAAAAACAGCAAAAGCAGTCAGCTGGCATTTATTCACCTTCTTCACCTGATCATGTACAGTCCAGCACCTGTTTACTATCCTCCTGAGCTAAACACCATCACACATCAGCTACTAACACGTCTGTTTTACCAGTTTTACTAACATCAGTCTCACAAATACAGGGTTGCCAGATCCCCCAATATCCTGCTGAATTTGTAACAGAAAGTCACACTACACAAACAGAAACTAGCCCGAAATCAACAGTGACACATACATTTAAATGAGCTTTAAAATGTAAATCTTCTTCACATCTTACCTTCTCATTCAATTTCTTCTTTTATTTAGTGCTGAAACCCTGAAGTTTTACTGGCGACTGTATTTTAAGCAAACTTGGCAACCCTGCACAAATGTTTCAAGGACAGACTGGTTTACATTACAGACAGCTACAGCTCACTTATAATGTGGCTTATAATGTGAACATCGCTTATGTGACCAAAAATGCTTATATATTTGGATACATATGAGGCTCTGTTTTACGATCATACAAATGACCAACTGATCGATGTTATTTCAGTGTAAATTTGTAATCAGTATACATATTTTAATTTAATTGGTTAATGATTACAGGACATGATGACACTTTTTAGTGACTGATTTCAGCAAAATAAATCTAAACTCTCTCAGTGAGGCAGCTTGTTGACTTTTTTGGCTGTTCTTACTGAATCTGTGTTTTAGGGTTCTGGAGTATGATACTGAGACAAAAGAACTTACAGTGATGATGGAGAACTTGCGCTTCCCCAATGGAATTCAGCTGTTCCCTGACGAAGAGTCTGTTCTTGTTGTTGAAACTACAATGGCAAGAATAAGAAGGTGAGACTACTCCCATCTAGCTCAGAGACTTTCCCTCACATTGGCTTCCACTCACAGATACATGACGGTATGATTTCGATTCACTTTGACTTAAAGCTGAAGTGGTGATTTATCCTTGATTGTGTGTGAAGCACCATTTTGCTTATTTTATTTAGAACTGGAGCTGCAAGTCTAACATTGCTAACAAACAATGGAACTCAGTAGTCACCTAAATAGCCCAGTTGGTTCTCTAAAATATTTTCTCTCAACCTGATCAAACCTCATTCAGATCTTATTAAAGGTCTCATAAGCAAGTTTATGACACAGTGCGAGTTATTGTAAGATTTATTAAATGTTAAAGTTATCAGTTAGAAGCAGACATTTCAGACAGCACTATTAATGGTAAACAGTATTCAGGTTTTTGTTCCCACAGTAAGTCACACTGCATCCTAAACCACATCAACTAGTCTATAAGATCATAGTTATGTTAGGTTGAGAAAATTATTACAAAAACTGATTGGGATATTTAAGTGACTATTGAGCAAAGATGTTATAATATGAGGAGAAAAATTACAGTTTGAAAAATTAAAAGAAAGCTTGTAATGCTCAAAATGGAGTCATTCAAAGTCCTGTGCTTCAACAAAAAGAGCCAATCAGCTTGCTGGTAAAGGCATCTGTAGGAAAAGCCCCGCCCCCTTTGTTGTGAAACTATACACATGCATAGGATCGAGAACAGCCTGAATAAGATTGTTTTTTTTTTCCCAGCAGTATGTGAATGAAACACTATAAACTGTGTTAGTTTTGTCAGGTTTTACCGGAGATTTCAGATCTGTAGCTTTTAGTTTGGTGTATATTGATCTCGCCCCATTCAACAACGTAGGAGCCTGGACTTGTATGGCAGGAGTAACTGCACTGGGACATTGCAAAGATGACTGACAAGAGCTAAACTTACCTAAAAGTTACCGTCATAGCTCCAGAAAATTAGGAAGTAAAATTTGGAATCCAGACAAGTCTTGGCTGATTGACCACATCTGATGTAAGTGCAAGTGTAAATGTGATTTCTGGATGAACAGTTTCTATAAAACATGGATGAGGGGCTCTTTTCATGTCTGTACTAAATACTTATGTTTTGTTTCTGGCACTTGTATAGTACATACTCTTATTTTAGATGTTTTCTGGTCAGCCTGGAGTTGACTTGCTGTCATACTTAAAATTCTCCTCCCTGTGGACTTCACTGCACTGTCATTTTTCATAAGTGAGTTTTGTATGTAAATGCACTCGGCCCCTCTCTCTCTCTCTCTCTCGCTCTCTCTCTCTTTCTCTTTCTCTGCTGTCATACTCCTCATACTGCTGAGGCACTGCGAGTTCCCCTGAAGCCTCACCTGGATAAATGATGCAAGCTTGCTGTTGCCTAGGTAACGGGATCCTTCACTAAGCCTCCAGTGAACACGTTCACTCGAGTAGTAAAGCAAGTGTGGGCACAGTGAGGGGGAGTGTATTTAGCAAAGGCTTTCATGTAGCCTCTTTGTTTAGAGGTGTGCCTCATCACAACAGGCACTGTACTCATTGACCCTATCTGCATTATCCAAAACAACAGGATAAAGAGAAGACGGACAAGAAACTGTAGATTATAGCGCTCAGCAGGGATGAATGAAAACACCAGAGTACTGGAATATCACAATATTGTTTTATGTTTTGTATCACTTTTTAAAAACACTGTACTGATTTTGAATGAATAGTTTACATGTACACATTGGTGCCAATACACTCTTGCATTCCAATGGAAACAAGTAGTGTAAGAGGACACTAAAAGAAAACCTGCAGTATATCTCCTTACTTAAAGTATCGCAATATAACACAACATATAAAATTCTAATCCTTGTATCATAATACATACACTCTTAGTCAACAGCTCTACAGCTCACTGATTTTTTTAAATGTATTTTATTTTATCTCAGTTTTCTCCCCACTGTGATGGTGGCCAGTCAGCCCTCAACTATCTTGTAATGTGTCTGACTCTAGGAGGGTGATGACTAACACAGGCCTCCGCCAATGCATCTGAAGTCATCTCTTTTTTAACTTCTGCCGATACGTCATTGCTGGGCAGCCTGTCGTGCGCGGAGGAAAGCACAGGATACCCAGCTCTGATGGATCACCTGGCAGATGCTGGAGCCAGCCGACATTACTTAGTAGTGCTGGGGAGAGAGTGCCATCTTACCTGCCCAGAGAGAGCACAGCCAATTTTGCTCTCTCAGGCCCCGGCTGCTGATTGCATGCAGCATGACCTGGAATCAAACTCATAATCCTCTGATCATAGTGACATCGCCTTAGTCCACTGAGCCACTCCGGTCTTGGGCTCACTGATATTTGATGGATAAAATCAGCCAGCGGTAAAGCAGTATTATGCAAGAATTGGTACAACTCGGATAAAATAAAGTTGGGACAGTGTGTAAAATGCAAGTAAAGACAGGATTTCTTACATTTACTCTGATTTGTATTTAATTGTGGACTGTGTGAACATAAGATATTTCCTGTTTTGTATGGTCAACTTCATTTAATTTATTAATACATGTGCATCCCTGCATACCAGGCCTATAACACGTTTCAAAAAAGTTGGGACAGTAAAGCATTTACCACTTTGTAATATTGCCCTTCCTTCTCCCAACACTTTTATAAGATGTTTTCACAACAAGGATGCCAAGTGATTTCAGTGTTTCAGGCATTATTTTGTCCCATTCATCCTGCAAACATGTCTTATGTGCATCAGTTCAGTGTTATCACATTTTTCATTTAAAAATTCTCCACACATTCCCTGTTGGGGACAGTCCAGTGCATGTACACTCTTCTTCCGCAGCCATGCCTTTGTAATATGTGCAGCATTTGGTTTTGCATTGTCTTGTTGAAAAACGCATGAACGTGTAGAAAAGATGTCATAAAGGCAGCATATGTTGCTGTGAAATCTCAGTGCACTTGTCAGAAGTGTAAATTACACTTTCTGGAACATTCTGGATGACCCAGAGCACATAACATCTATTTCTTCCAAAAAAGATTTAGAATACCGATTCATCTGACCACCTTACACATTTCCACTGTGTGATGGTTCATCCCAGAGGCCTCTGAGCCCAGAGAAGATAACACTACTTCTGGATGTGGTTAACATGAGGCTTCTTTTTTGCTGTAAAGATTTAAGTGACGTTTGTGAATGTAACTGTGTATTGTAGTGCTTGACAAAGGTTTGCCAAAGTAATCTCTTGCTTATGTGATTATATCAGCTGTTGATGAATGATGGTTCTTGATGCTGTGCTGTCTGAGGGATCAGAGATCACAGGTGTTCAGCTTATTTTTGTGCCCTTTATGCACAGAAATTCCTCCAGATTCCTTGAGTTGTTTAACGATATTATGCATTCTAAAGGGAGAAACGTGCAAATATCTTCCAGTCTTTGTTTGAGGAATGTTGTTTTTAAACTTTTCAAATAAGTAACATATAAGTTCACATCTACAGGGTACAGTGCACAGTTTCTACTCAAATTTAAATGTGCAGTAATTTTTGCATAGACCACATTTTCACTTTTTTTTTTAATTCAAAACAAAGAGCAAAAGTACATTAAAATGTGCAGAGGTTTGTTCCCTAACTCTAAATTAGGTAATCAGTAAGCCATCGTTTAACCAGGGGTGCACTTTTGAATAAGACTACATATGCTTACATGGACCATTATCAGACCTTTTAGCCTCATAAAATCTTTAGCAGAAATGATTTATAAAGGAGGATAGATGTTAAATAGATGAGCATTTTTAAAAGATTGTGCATAACACAAACTCAAAACAAGTAACACTTTCTAATAAGGCTGCAGGGCTTGTAAGATATTAAAAAGTCCTTCAGTACTGTGGCATATTTGGAGAGTGGCCTCCATTATTTTGTTTAAAAATAGCCTACCATTTGTTAGATTACATGGACACCTCGATTCGGTAAAACACTCATAAAACTCAGGAAATGGTCAGTGTTGATGGCTCATTTGCATATAGCAGTCTTCTGAGATATCACTAGTGCAAAAGCCATTATCATCATAACAGTTACCAAGCAAGATATCATTCAGACCTGCATTCATACTTGACCAAAGGTTGTTTTATCGAATCCCGTCATTAAAATCTGGCATAACTCAGCATCCACAGTAGTGTACGACACTGTCTTGTATTAATCTCAGAGCTTGTAGATGCTTTTGTGGTGACATTTGTCCATCCTCATCCAGATGAAGATGAATAATGCAGGATAACCCTTGACTCTTTGAATTTCCCACAGGGTTCACGTAGCCGGACTCAATAAAGGAGGCATGGACACCTTTATCGAAAATCTCCCTGGTTTCCCTGACAACATCCGGCGCAGCTCCTCCGGGGGTTACTGGGTGGCCATGTCAGCCGTTCGGCCTAACCCTGGCTTCTCCATGCTTGACTTTCTGTCCCAAAGGCCCTGGATTAAGAAACTCATATTCAAGGTATATGTTTGGGTTATGACCCATGTAGCAAGCTTGAGAGATTGCTGGAATTTGATTAGATAAAGTCACAAGATGCTCATGGCGTGGTGTTGTATAAATCTGCCATAACATTAAAACCACCTCCTTGTATCTACACTCATGGTACGTTTGCTCCATTTACCATATAGGTGGACCAGTGACGCTGATGTGGTGGTGGCATGTTAGTGTGTGTTGCACTAGTACAAGTGGATCAGACACAGATTAAGCTACTGGAGTCAATTCTGTGCAAATTCTAGAATGAGATTAGTCCACCGTCCAAAAATGCCCATGAGCAGCATCTTGTGATCACTGATGTAGACGATGACCAACACAAACTGCAGCAACAGATTTGTCTTTGGTGGACCAGCAAGTAGTGTAGACGTCTAAAAGACATTAAGTGGACAGTGTTTAAAAACTCAGCGGGCCCCAAGTGGCTCAGCAGGCCTAAGACGCTGACACTATGACCAGAGGATCGTGAGTTTAAATCCCGGTCATGCTGTTGGCCATCAACACCCGGGGCCCAAGAGAGCAAAAATTGGCAGTGCTCTCTCTCCTATCACTCACACATTACAGTGTCTGCTGGCTCAAGCATCTACTGATTGGTCCATTCAGAGCTGGGAATCCTGCGCTTTCCTCCAAGTGCGTTGGCTCCCCAGTGATGGTGTATCAGCGGTAATTGAAAAGAGGTGGTGGCTGTATCACACGCAACAGAGGAGACTTGTGCTCATCTTCACCCTCCTAGAGTCTAGGACATTGCAAAAGTGATGGGGAGAGGGCTAATGGATGGGATGGGCTAACTGGCTACTACTACATTGGGAAGGGGATTGAAAATGGCAAAAAAAAAAAAAAAAAAAAAACCTCAGCCAAACTAAAACACCACCACCACGTCAGTGTCACTTCCGTGCTGAGAACAATCCACCACTCAAATAATGCCAGCTCTGTGGGGGTTCTGATCATTGAAGAACAGGTGAAAGGAGGTTGATAAAATATACAGAGAAACAGATGGACCACAGTCTGTAATTGTAGAAGACCAGCTGTGTGTTCAGTGGAGCTAAAATGGACAATGAGTGTAGATATAAGAAGCTGGTTTTGATGACGCAGGTGATCTGTGTATATACTGTTTTGATAGTCGGTGCATAAACTGAATAACTTCATAATCAAAATGATCAAAATCAATTCACACCCCTGCCTGTGTGCTTCCAGCTCTTTAGTCAGGACACACTGCTGAAGTTTGTGCCTCGCTACAGTCTGGTGGTGGAGCTGCAGGATGGAGGAACGTGTGTAAGGAGCTTCCACGACCCACACGGCACAGTGGCAGCCTACATCAGCGAAGCCCATGAACACAACGGCCACCTTTATCTGGGCTCCTTCCGTTCTCCCTACCTGTGCAAGCTGGACCTGACCAAAGTGTGAAGTCATCTCGGTCACCAGGCATTTCTTGGGGCCGCTTCACCTTCATCATTTCACAAGTTCTCCAGAAAAGAAGCAATTGACACTTATGGCACATTAATAACTGGAGCACGCATCAGCTTCTCATAACCCCATCCTCAAGAGAACTACCCACATCCCTTGATTCCGTTATCGCCTTTGAACTGTTACTGTGTCATTTATAGCATCGTCATTTTACTTCTGCTTGAACTTTTGTTCAGCTGTCCTCTGTGAGAGTGATTTCACCTGTAATTGTCTCTTTTTATGTTGGCTGGTTTATTATAAGCACATCTGGAGGACATGCTCAGTTGCTTTGTTTAAAATAGTTGGCATTTCTATTTTTGCTTCCGCCCTGCGAGCAAAAGCGCTCCGTGAACGCACCTCGGATTTGGTTTATTTGCACTGAACTGTCATCCAGCTCTTAAAATAGAGCTGCTGCTTTCCTTGTGCATGCCACGAAGAGAAATATCAGAGCAGGTGATGACTTATGAAGTTTGGGACTTTGGCAGAAGCGATTCAGAGGTTCATCTCTTCTAGTGTTGTTCTTCCATTTGGCAGGGAGTCAAGTAAAAAATTGTGGCTGAAATGTTTTTTCAGACCATGTCATATTGGGAGTGGGTGGAGAGAGGTGGCTGTGGTGTGCAGTTTTTCAGTCACTTGACGAAGGTGGAATGGGGTCTTGTGTGTTTTTGCTGGACGAGAAACCTTCATTTTCTATGTCACAGTTCTTTCCAATCTCTCAGGGGCCCACATAGAGGAGCCGGTTTTACACTGTATAACTGCAGTGCTATTAAGACTGTTACATGTCAGACTGTGCAAGGTTTTGGTAGAGTTCTATGTCAGACTGATTGTATGAAGAAGATTTTCTAAACATAGACAATTAAAAGAAATGATCAGCATATGTCTGAGCTCCGGACTCAAGCCCAATAAACAGAACCAAGCCTCTGCTATAATAGTGGTGGCCTTACACCTCAAGAAACCACACTTCAAGACGCGAAAAAGGAAAGTGATCTTGAGGTAATAATATTCCTTTATCCATGATAACTGCTTTTGCCATTTTAATTCTCTTTCGGATAGACTAGATGGTTGGTAATGTTCCATCATGATCACTCTTGTAGTTATAGCTGAGTTTCTCATGGTCCAATGGTGTCCTCTCTTTGGTGGATTGTAGATGAACCTTATAGGAGCATTTTATTCCAGAATTTTTGGACACTGCCAGAGCTCAACCGGCCATCTTTGTTCACTGTGGTACTAAGTCGTCATCATTTTCAACCAATCTCAACCCATAACCAAATACAGTGGATGATTTTTGCCAATGACTTTGGGTTAACTATTGCACAGTGTAAACCCGGCTCAAGTCCCAGAACACCTCGCCTCATCCAGGTGATGACAGAGCAACAGAGAAGCTCTGCGTTTGGTCCACAAATTTCAAAAGTCTTTTTAAATAGTATTTTTCAAGTTAACTCCATCCGTAATGTTGGAGAGTTGCTGAGCTTCCGTTAGTTGCAATAACTGCTGGACAACAGTTTTTGAATTGGTCATGCAGAACGACATCATATCCTGGACAGAATATCACCAAAAGTTTAAGAACATAATCAAAAACGTACCACAACCTGTAATATTTTCACTAATTTATCTTTTGGGATTGTAAGACTACTTTGATTCATCAAAACTGTGGAAGCGACTGTATGATGTGTCAGGAGGGATGAGATTGGGCATGTTACATTCCTGTCGTCAGAATGACCACGCCCCCTTTTTGATTGAAAAAGGCTGTAAAAGAAAAGTTTCACACAACAAACTGGAAAAACAAGTAGCATGTAGCCTAAACATTACTGCATTACATTTTGCACATCCACCAATAAAAACATATTGGCTAAGTGTGTGTGTGTGTGTGTGTGTGTGTGAGAGAGAGAGAGAGACCGAGACAGACATGGTTAAAACTTAATTGTTACTGCATTGTTTTATAGCCTACCTTATACAGTGGTACCTTGGGATACGAGCAGACCAACATACAAATTTTTTTAAGAGACGTGCTACGACTTCGTTCGTATTTTTGTTCGAGATCCGAGGGAAGTTTCAAGATACGAGTGGCTGCTGTTAGTTGGCGCTTTGGGGCAAAGGTCCAGTATGGGCAGCACAACACTTGCATCTCATTCTTTCTCACGTGTTACCCACAGAATCAAGTTCAATAATTTAAACTCAAATTTAGATCATTTTAATAACATACATACAGTAATTGTTAAATAATGTTAATATTTCGCGTGGTCGAAAGTCCCAGGCACAGCCCGTCATCCTTGTGCCGGCCCTGAACATAGAAGTGAAACTGTTTTGTACTGAACAGCAAAGAACAAAACCATGACCTCCCATTCTAAAGCCAGTTGATGAATTTCTTGACAGCAGTCTGATGCCAAAGTGAAATGGAAGAAGAGCGATTTTACTGTACAGCGCATCTACACAGTACCACGCATCGAATTCCCCGCAAATTTAAAATGCTACAGCAAGAATTCCCCAAAAATTATTTTACACTAATATTTATTGAAATCTGAAATTGAAATGTTTTGTTATGCATTGGTCAAGTATATGTGTGTTTCTTAATTCAAAAGATGTCTTTTTGTCCATGATTTAGGATGGTTTGGGGATGTTTCACAGGGCTGGAACGGATTACATCTATTTCAGTTATTTTAAATGAGAGAAATTTGTTTGATATAGGAGTTAACTGACTTACGAGCTCTGTTACAGAACAAATTAAACTCGTATCTCAAGGTACCACTGTATTTATAAGTTGCTGGTTAGCTCATTAAAACCCCATTAAGCATGTTAAATGTTAGTGATGTAGCTAATTAGTTTACAGTACCATCACATTGGCCAGGCTACCAAAACAACAAAAGAAAGTACCTTCACAGAAAAAGTGACAAAAATATTATCCGTTTATATAATAAGGTAGTTAAATATGTCAGGATATGACTCCTACAGTCACTGAGTGGGCTGCTTTGTCTAATGTAATGTAGGAATGAACACCCATCAATCCCCATTTCATATTTCTTTTCTACATAATGATGCTGATCAGCAATACTGTTTGCCTGACTAGTCATATATATTTACTCCTCATAGCTAAACATCTGGACAGTATCAATAATAAATGCAATTAAATTGGCCAAGACCTCAGATTGTGTCTTTAATAGCAGTTAAATTAGAGGAACGAAAAAGGGGCGGGGCCATTCACAAGAGAAAAGTACCAGATTGTGCTACCCTCATCAACATTCACAGGCCAGAATTAAAAACAAAACATTGTGATTGGTTATTTGCATGTTGTAATCTTACTATATAATTAAAACAAAACTAAATATAGTAAGAACTTGTCTACATTGTGTACATTTCATAGCAAGGCTTGGGAGGGGGAGTGACAGGCAAAATAAAGAAATTTATTCATACAAACATCCAGCCAGCAGTCCTGTGGAGCTGGACTGCATGAGATCAGGCTCAATATGAAAGATATATTTAGTGAAGCTTCAAAATAAAACATCTAGAGCTCTGTGCTTCAAGTAAAAGGTCTAATAAAAGTAACTTGGAGTACCAGTACTGGACCTGAAAGAGACCCTCTCCAGATCTAGTGTAGCATTACAAATCTGCATCAGTGCATCCAAAGCCCCTACTCTACCAGAAGCTGGTGAATAATTTACACCATACACGATTACACGAACACTAGATATTCTCAACATATGTCGAGACCGATCTGAGAGAAGTGATAACATTGCTTAACATCATCACAAGTTTACATCCACGTTGCTTGCAAATACCAGTTAGGTATTTTATTCCAGTTCACTTAGCAAAGCATGCCGTTTTAGATTCACATTTGGCTCATTTCTTGAAAAGGGCAGATTAGGACTTGTCGGAAGACAGGCAGAGGCAAAGCGTAGTCTTCATCATCTTCATCCATGGTATGGCCCACACTTCAAATCTGCACAGGAGCGTCTGAAAGAGACATGGGTACTGCTAGTTCATCTTTAGCTAAACATGTCTGTGAATAGCATTCAAGATCAAAGAAAACTAGAGCCATGCCTGAAATGGTGCCCTAATCACTATACCCTACATCACTTGCGGCTGGCCAAGAGAGCACAATAAGGTACCGCTCTCTTTGGTGTCCATTGCTTTTTTTTTTTTTTATAAACATTTTAAAATAATCAATAGCTGCGTATTTTACGTCTGTATTAAACATGCACAATAACATAATATATAAAATTTACTAAAGGAAATGAGCTTTCTGGTTTATTCTCTCTTCTGAGGTGACAAAAATATCAGCCAGTCAGAGAAGCAGCAGCCAGTCACTGACCTGCTGACAAGTTATGCACATAGCAACAGAAATTTAGCCAATCAGCATCTTAGAATCCGTTGCCTGAAGGGGCTTCATTTATCCCCTTCAGCAGAGTCAGTCTGGTTTTATGAACGTATAGCATTATTAACAGGCAATACATGTTTCTAGAAGTGTCTAATATTTAGTCTTAAGTCTTTTATTGTATATGTTTGTGAACCTGACTCAGTTGGTAATCTAATAACACACTACTTTCTGTCTTTGCACATTTTCATGCAGCTAATTATAATTTTCATTAACTATTAGTCTGGTAATTTTGTAGTTAATGACTCACAGAGCACTGGTATTCTGCAATTTGTGCTAAATAATATTGGGATGGTTGTGGGATCTGACTGAATATGGCACAAACAGACCCACCTATAATATTTTTCACAAGTTGCCACTACCCTCCATTAGAAAATCTGAATCACTATATAGAACTCTATACATGGAGCAGAACTTGTGATGATTGCTTACACTGAAAATTCTGCACTGTTGTCAGACATCACTACAAAGTAGTGCACAAAATAGTGAATAGGGCACAGCTTTGGACAGAGCTTAGAAATGCATTATTGGAAGTGGCTGATTTTTGCCCAATCTTTTTGCAACTGGCCAATTCATTCCTTTTATTCTGGCAGGTTTCCGTTGCAATTTTATGACCTGCATGTTATTAATTATGCATGACTCATTCTACTAAATAGTGTAATGTGATTTTTATTTTCAAGATAGCACTTTAATCAGCCTTTTAAAAATGTGTTAACCGATTGTGTTATTTATACTGGAACTTTGAGTGGTAAAAAGTTGCTTTTCAAGTGTTCGTTTCAAGTGTTCGCCATTCAAATACTGGTCAACAGCCAATTGGACTATAAAAATACTGGTACCAAAACAACTATAAATATTATTTGCTTTGGACAAATAATGCCCCAACTGAATAAAAATGGCATGAAATTGACTTCGTTACTGTGTCACAACATCATCATCACCACCACCACATTCACACAGTCTTCACCAATCATTCACTGTACCTGCTGCATCAAACCATTTGGCTGGAAGGCACAATTATTAAGGTCAACATCACTCTCCCTCTTCTTACACACAGTCCGAGATATCTTCACGTTTAGAAAGTACTTGATGCCTTTAACAATCTGAAAGATCAGGAACAGCGTACTGTAAATACACCTTGTGGAATATTATGACCTCTGGTTTGGAATGAACTCGACCTGGGACACGACATGACAGTTTTGTTCATGTATTAGTGAGCACACCAGTCAGTTGTAGGAGAGTATCATCATGGGCAAAAGACTTAACTGACATCCAAAAGATCATAATACTTTAGGGTCCTGCGTGAAGGTGTGGGATGTTCTAGAAATGCTGTAGTGAAGGTGTACCAAGAATAGACTTCTTGCAAATTGAGTGCCTTCTAGTGGGGCCCAAGAGCCACTGCTATCACCATGTCAAATGGCATCTGGCATCCCGGGTCAAGTCAGTAATTCCAAATCAGGGGTCATCAGAATATTGATATGACTGTGTACATTATGATACATGCATACATACATACATACATACATACATACATATATACATAGAGTGGTACGTAGTTCCCTTTAGAATGGTCTATATTTATGTATAAATGTCGTAATATGTAATCCACACTAATATGTAATATTGGATCATTTTTCTCAAGTATGATATTTTGTCTCATTCATCCATCCATCCATCATCTTATCCGGTTAATCCTGATCAGAGTCGTGGATATTTCCTACACTGTCACCAGGCACAGGACAGGCAATTATAGACTATTCTATCCAAGCTCAGGACAGGGCACCAATCAATCGCTGGGTGCACACACCCACACACAATTTACAGTATCCAGTTCACTTGTCCTCCATGTTTTGTTTTGTTTTTTATTCTGGGAGGAAACCAGAGACCCCGGAGGAGTATTTTGTCTCATCTACTTGTATGTCCATCCATCCATCCATTATTACACCCGCTTAATCCTTACCAGGGTCGTTGTTAGACTCCTACCCCCTCACTGGGCACAGGACAGGGCATTACACTATTCAACTAAGCCCTGGACAGGGCGCCAATCCATCCCTGGGTGCACATATACATGTATGTATTTTTGCAATAATATATAACAATAAAGGGTTCACAAGCACCACCACAGGCATGTATCCATATATTATGTAATATATGTATACATATTATGTATATATGTATTACATTACATGTACAAATGCATTTTAAAAAAATCAATAAAAAATCTGCATTAGATTTTAATGGTGGGATATTTTATGTACATTGTGAACAACTGAACTTTTTTTTTTTTACAAAGACGGCATAATTAGACATGTTGATGCCGTGCAGTATGTGAAATATTACATTTAAAAATGCACTACATTTTACAATGTGTGTAAGTTCACGAATCATGACATTTTTACTCCATCACCTACCTATATTATACACTACCAGTCAAAAGTTTTAGAACATTTCTGGTGCACCTAGTTGATCAGGGGTTCATCCTACAGTAAGAAAGACCCAAAACATCAGTCTAAGCTCTGCCAGAACTACCTCAGGAAAAAACAACAAGATGGTCAGCTTGAAAACATGGAGTGGAGCACAGTCTTCAGACTTAAACCCCATCCAGCTGATTTGGGATGAAGTGAAAAGCAAAGCAAACCTACAAGTGTCAACATTTATGTGACGTTCTGATTAGTGAAGAACTGTCTGAAGAATGTTTGACGTCTGTTGTAGAAAGAATGTCACGAGTGTGTTCAGCTGTTATATCTGACAAAGGTGACACTTTGTGTCCAAAGTTTAGACACATTTTGTCTATAAACTGATTAATGAGTTCTTATATAACTCCTATACTTTCATTTCAAAGTCAATGAGACATTAAACTCAATCATTTTACATAAAGAGCTGGAAAAACAGTTCTAAAACTTTTGACTGGTAATTCAACCTCTTCACAAATCCCAGAATGCACCGCACAACCGGCAACATCCGGTTCACCATGCTATCAATACTAAGCTACACTATCACACTGCTTGCCACACTGGCCTACATTGAATTGATAGCATGCAACACGATAGCTTGCAACAGCGTGTTTACACTAACAACCCACTGCATAAATTGAAAATACAAGTTGACACAACAAGATATGATGTTTAATATCCACAGAAATTGTATCTGCATATAGTTACAAAAGCTAGTAGATGTCACTTAAGTATTTACTTACTAAATAAAGTTGTAAACAGTGTATGTAGCCTAGCTGGCACAGACATAAACAAGAGAAAATGGTGAACCAGATGTTGCCGGTTGTGCGGTGCATTCTGGGATTTGTGAAGAGGGTGAATGTATTTAACATCATAAAATACCAGTGAAAAAGACACTCATGTAACAATAGCAAAACAATAACAATAGTGATACCAGCTGCAGACTGTACCTGTCTTTGAGCACTATCAATAGCTGAAGCCTTGAAAAGGAAAGCATCGTTGGACTGGTTGTTGAATGCATAGGTCGCACTTAGGACAGCCTTTTTGACTCCTGTGTCATTTTTGCTCACATTTTGTGGCTTTCCAGGATCAGGTCCACTCACAAAGGCATGAACTGGATATTTTTCTAAAAGGAATTCAGATGGGATATTACTGTACCCTTCATATGTACCAACATCTACACTAATAATCACGAACCCTGCTCCTGGAGATCTACCTTCCAGACTTTAGCTTCAACTCTTTTCATTCGCACCGAATTGATCTAATTACTGCGTTCAGAAAGTCTTGATTAGCTTATTAGATTAAGGTTGGAGGTAGATGGTAGATCCCCAAGAGGAGGGTTAGTAACCTTTTTAAGGAGTGGTTACCAATCCTTCCAATGAAGATCTACCTTCCTATAACTGACCTCACCTGATCTATCTAATTACTGCCTTCAGAGTAATTAGCTGAGTGAAGCTAGGTGAAGCTGAATTAGGTGAAATCTACAGGAAGGTAGAGCTTATGAAGAGGATTGGTGACCACTACTTCCAAGCTACACAGACTACCAGAATGGTTTCACAGCCAAAGAACAACAGTAAGAACCAAGTTAAAGGGGTGCTACCTACTATATATTAGAGGATCGCTTACCAATTGAGCACAACCCAGCCAGAAGAAAAGAAAATAGCAAGAGATTACAAACGTCCATGTCTAGCAACAACCTCTCAGCTCTGCTCAGCTACTTCCTGTGCTGCAACACTTAAACAACCCTCAAGTGCTAAAGTCACCCACAGCTCACTCATATCTTCCAGTGATGTAAAGTACAAGACAAGAAGCACCTCTCAAGAGCAAGCACAAACATGGGTGAAATCAATTAATTATATTAATTGAGTAGGGTTTCTTTAATTGGCTGTATCCAAAGGTTTGTGGTCACTCACACCACTCTATAGAAGCTTAACTGAACAGGATTGTTTGGATTTCTTGACCTACATCGTTCTGACATTATATTCCAGTTAAACATCTTCAAAGATACCGTTGTCGTCATCATAATCAGAAGCGACAATACACTGAAAGAAATAAAAGGCTATTATGTGAGTCTGAAAGCAGCCAACGGACCCCAGCGGTTTCCCCCCCACATCCTGTCTTGATAACCACAGTTTTTCCACTGACTATTGCACCATGTGAGAGATACTACACTCTTAAAAACGATGGTTCTTCAAGTGTTCTTTAGTACAGAATATTCAAAGAACCCTTCTTGTGGATTAAGGGTTCTTTGCATGCTGAAATGAGGAATGTGCTGTGCCATTTCTGAAAATGGTTCTATATAGCACCAAAAAGGCTTCCTCTATTATTATATGCTTGACAATGTAACTACGGCAAAACTCGTTTAGGGCCTGTATAGAACCATTTTCAAAATGGCTCTGAATAGAACCATCTGTATCATGCACCTATTTAATCTGAAGAACCCTTTGTCCATGAGATGGGTTCTTTGAGTGTTCATTGTTCTATATAGAACCATTTTCTTTACTAAAGTGCCCTTGAAGAACCATCTTTTTTAAGAGTGTGGCTCATTTGTGACAATTACTTTGTTGCTGACTTAATGATGTAGACTACACTCTCAAAAATGATGGTTCTTCAAGGGTTCTTTGTTAAAGAAAATGGTTCTACAGAACCACAAACACTCAAATAACCCACAGGTTTCTTTTCATGGTGAAAGGGTTCTGCAGATTGTTGAGGAAAGTATTGTAGATGGTTCTGTACAGAATCTTTTTGAAAATGGTTCTGTATACCCCCAAAAAGCTTGTCAAGCTTGTAATAACAGAGGAGCACTTTTTGGTGCTATACAGAACCATTTTCAAAATGCTTTTATATATACTCTTTTATTTATAAAAGAAATGGTCCTTCAATGGTTCTATACTTAAGAAAATTGTTCTATGTAGAACCATAAACACTTGAAGAACCCTTCTCATGGTTAAAGGGTTCTTCAGATTGATGAGGAATGTAGATGCCTTTTGAAAATGGTTCTATATAGTCCCAAAAAAGGTTCTGCTATGATTACAGCAGAACCCTTTTGGGGGCTATAAGAGCTTTACAATAAGTGTTTAAACTAGTGCTTCTTAAGTGCTCCACACAGAGATGCTCTTCTGTGAGGGACTCTGCTGTTTGAACAGTCAGTGGGAGTTTGTGCCAGGACAGAGAAGAGTCTTGAAGGATGGCGGGTCAAGCTGAGCTGTACTAGAAGCTCGAAGGGCTCAAGGTACGGCTCAAAACTTGACCATTGCCATTAGGTAGAGAGACCATAGTGGTCATTTAATAGGCATTAGCTAGCTTACCTTCTTCTGTTTGTGACCAAACAATATGGTGAAAATGGCCTCATTGTGATGTTACATGAGTGACGTGATGTCACACTGGTGTATAGCCCCATGGGTGTTTGATAAGCGATTTTGACAGTAAAATGTTTGAAAACTGGCTGAAATTTTACTGAAGTATACTGGCAAGGCCTCAAGTCCCAGTTTTGCTTTTACCCTTGTGCAAAATGGACAGACATTAGGCAAACAGCCAAGTGTAGGCAGGAGCAGCAGGCCCCAGCATTTGCCTTCCCTCTCAGATATGGGCAGACAATTTGTTAGGAACGATCCATTCACTTTT
>BRDA01002499.1:0-11451 GCA_036984385.1 Crenuchus spilurus
CCCCAGTGAAGAACAAAAATACCATGATTTGGAGTGTTGATTTATGTTCATCTTTTGATGGGTCTGACAGGTACTCATTTTCAGCCAGATGACCTCTATCTTGGACATTCTGACGGACTATTGTTACCTCCGAGGATATCAGTACAGCCGACTGGATGGGAGCATGAAATACTCAGAAAGAGATGAGAATGTACGCCAAATACATTTTAATTATTTCTATTATTTTGAAACTAGCATGCATATTGTCAGAGCACACCTCATTTACACATGTGCAGGTGTTAAGTCATTTATCTTTACCCTGCACAGATGAAGACGTTCTCCACTGATCCAGAGGTCTTCCTCTTTCTCCTGAGCACACGAGCTGGTGGCCTTGGGATCAACCTAACAGCTGCAGATACTGTCATCATATTTGACAGTGACTGGGTATGGTTGCATTCCCCTAAGCAGATCTTGTTATGGACTCATGCTATAATGTACACTGTATAACTGGGTACACTGTTCTGTATTGTAGAACCCTCAGGCCGATTTGCAAGCTCAGGATCGGTGTCACCGCATTGGCCAGACTAAGCCTGTGATTGTGTACCGCCTCATCACAGCCAACACTATTGATGAGAAAATTCTGGAGAGGGCATCTGCCAAGAGAAAACTAGAGAAGATGGTGATTCATAAAAGTAAGATGATCACTGTATTAAGTGCTTAACTGCTACATGTTTTCTTGGGTAAGGAAAATTAAAAGTAGTTGAGTTTCTGTCCAGCAGGTAGTGCTAGTGAGCAGCAGGTGTCTGAAATAAATAAAGTTTACTTGAAGCTGCAATAGATGAAAGTTCAGTAATTTTGTAGAGTAGGTTGGAGTCAGTAAAATGTAGTATATGCTTGTAGTATTTTATACATGGAAAATGTGCAAGGCAATTGGCAAAAGAAGCTGGTTGCCTCATCTCGGCTTTTTTTGTAAAGCCCCATTTTGTTTTTCTCATTTATTTCTCTTACATACAAATTAATCATATGTTAGGAAGAATGTAAATGTTTTAAAATCACTTCACAATCCTTTGATTACTGCAAATTTACGTCCTGTTTGGTTTTTCCCCCCACTCAGATAAGTTCAAAGGCGGTAAAGCTGATCTCAACCAGTCCAAGAAATGTGTGGATATGAATGAACTCATTGACTTACTGAAGTCCAGAGAATATGACGGGTAATGCTTTCATGTTCACAGCATATATATTTTACAAAAAATGCATTATTTTATTACTAGTAAAGAATATGTGCTGATTCTGTTTGACTTTGAGGGCAGGGGACAAAGTCACAAGCATGTCCACTAATCTAATCTTAATGGATATTTTAGCATTAAATGTTGCTGAAACCATGGTTCTGGTTATCGGTATAAATAAAGCCTAGTTATAAGTAACAGTAAAATATACATAGAACATAAATGCTCTGAGAATAATTGTTCTTCCCTAATGTTGCAGGGCAGTGAAAAGCATTAAAGGAAAGGTCATCAGTGACAAGGACCTGGAGATTTTGCTAGACCGGAGTGACCTACTGGGTAAGCAAAGTAGTGACCATCATATTAAAACAAGCTTAAAGGTATCATGTAGACTAATGATGAAATGAAACCGCAGCTGTGTTCTATGTCATAATGTATGTGTGAATTGTATGTTTTATTTCAGGTCAAGCTAAAAAGGGTCTTAAACAAAAGAAGGATGGAGTATTCCGGGTGGTTGAGACTAAAGAAGAGAATGCAAACATCTGTTTGTCTTGATCACAGTGAATCTAAGGTCTGGATGGAGTCCTTCATGGTCAAGCTGGTCTGACACTGCTGATTAGACATGTTGTATAGAACCTACAGTAGATTTGTCTTCCTTTTCCCCTGAAGCCACATGTTGATTTTATAATTACTGCTTTATCATTTCATTTAACTTCAAGTTGTAAAGTAGTACTGATTTGACACTTAATCTCATAATCTAAAGAGTAGCTTCTTAAATGTGGCTCTTGTTTTGTAGTCATTTTTTTCTATCTGGGTAGATACTAGTCCTAATCACAATAATCAGATTATTGGCATTAATCCCTTTTTCAGCATATTGTTCTCCACATTAAGTGGAACTAGCCAGTTTGAAATGCTATAATTTTGACCTGTGTATGCAAACATGTTTGTGGGGTTTCATCATTTCAATGAATAGTTGAACTTATTGCACCTTAAATTGTTGCCTTTTTGTTTATTTTGAAAGCGGTTCCTGTGCGACATTATCTGCTGTTGACCTTTTGCTCATGTGTAGAAATTAGTCGTCTTAAAGCACTTTCCTGAAAAATACTGCATATGTTCTTGTTACTGTTTTATTGTCATGCCTACAAAGTATAATAAATATATTCAGCATTTTGTACAGTGACATGTTTTATTGGAGTTGTATCTGAAATATGAGCAGCTACTGTGGTAACATTTTATCTAGTGCCGGTTTTTAAAAAAAATTTTTTTTTTTTTTGTAAATTCACAGTTGGGTAGACCAATTTTTTTGTTCAATCTGCCTTCAGTTCTTTAAAAAGAAAGTTCAGAAATTATTTTGGGGTGAGCAGATGAATATTGTGCTAAATGTTAGTTCTTGCACTTCTAGTAATCATTTTAGGGGTAACAAGCAAGCTGCTCTACTCTCAATGTGGCCAAGAGTGAATTATATTTATCGAGGTTTTTTTTTTTTTTTTTTTTTTTTTTTTAATTGGTGCCAAAACTTCATGAGCAATACAAGGCATCAAAATAAATGAGAACCACATTTTTTTTATGTAGCTTAGATGTCACTGGAAAAAATAGATTTCTTGACTAAGATAATTTGTAAAGCCACAAAATTCCTATTAAGTGCACATGTAATAAAAATGTAATTGAACTCAAAAAGGTAAACTCAGTATTTTATATTCATTACACAGTGATATTTAAAGCCTTGTGTGTTGTAATGTTGGTACTGTTTGAATAGTAATTTACTCAAAGTCTTAAAATGTAATTTCATATGTAATGAATACATAGTCATAACTATTATGACCACCTACTTTTATCTACACTTAAATCAGCTCCACTGACCATATAGGTAGGTGCTCTATAGGCTAGTCCATCTGGTCCTTTGAATATTTTGTAACCTCTTTTCACCTTGTTCTTCAATGGTGAGGACCACCATAGAACATATTTAGGTTGTTGCTCATTCTCAGCACTGCAGTGACACTGATGTGGTGGTGGTGGTGGTAGTGTGATGTGCTGGACATTTTAAACACTGTTAGCTCACTGTATACTAGATACACCCACTTTGTTGGTCCACCTTGGAGATGTAAAGTCAGAGACAGCAGCTCATCTGTTGCTGCAGTTTGTGTGGGTCCTCTAGTCCTTCACTGGTGCTCAAAGGACGCTGGATAGTTTTGGTGCAGTATTTTCACTCCAGCAGTGACACTGATGTCTAATAGCAGTTCTGATGTGTCTGATCCACTTGTATCAGCACGACACACATTAACACCACCACCACATCAGTGTCACTGTAGTGCTGATGATGATCCACCACCCAAATAATACCTGTTCTGTGGAGATGAAAGGAGGCTAATAAAGTGTACAGAGAAACAGATGGACTACAGTCTGTATTTGTACAACTACAAAGTTCACCTCTATGGTCAGTGGAGCTGATAAAGTAGACAATGAGTGTAAATACAAGGAGGTGGCCCTAATATGACTGTGTATAAAATGACACTTTACCCTTTTGATTTAAATGATGATGAATCTTTTCACAATTTTACATGTTTGATGTATGACCATGTTTTTAATTTAATTTCTGCTGGATGTTTTCCTCTTCCTCCAGTTTCCTCCTGATGTGCTGTATCACTGGAAGAAAAGAAACACTTGTGTATATTGTTCAGTATTTACACAGTGCTTTACATTTCTACATGTAGACACTGGCTTATTGTACTTACTGTCCATACTTGGTGTCGACACATCTGTTTTGTCCACTGTATGCGTTTTGTTCTGAAGAAATGATGATATGTCTGTGATGCACATGGGAGCATCACTTTGGTCCAGCTGGCCAAACCTCTGTGTGATGCGGTCACTTAGGCTGAAATAGTCCTTCCGCAGGTCTTTCATTTCATCTAGCAGAAGTGCTCTTTCGCGTTCCAGCAAACTTACAGATTCTCTCAGCCTCTCTTGTTCACATTTGCTAGCTGTCTCAGATGTGGACTTTTCTGCCTGAAGACTTTGTAGTTGCTCTTTGAGCATGTATTTGTCTTTTTTAAGTCTAGATACAACTTCTTTTAAGGCTGCACACTCTAGTCTCATACCTTCAAACTGTTTCATAAAAGGCTTATTTTGAAGTATCTCATCTTTTTGTTTGTTGCAGATGTGTTTTACTTCCTCTTTCATGGCTTTCAGTTGTTCGTACGTGGATGCTCTCTGCAGTTTACTCTCATCCAGTTCTGCATACAGCTGTTTAACTACATTTTGAGATGCTAGCAGATTTTCTTTAGCTCTCCCTTTTTCCAGCTCATCAGATTTAATGGCTTCTCTGAGTTTTTTGTTCTCTTCCTGAGTCTTGCATAACTCATCTCTAAGGGTCTCGTATTCAGTTCTAATCACTGATTTCTCCTCATCAATGGTCTGTATAATCCTAACATGATTTCTGATTTTCTCATCCATTTTCTTCCTGCATGCTGAAAGCTCTCTTACTGCAGCATCCTTCTGTTCTTCCAGAAGAGTCTGACTCCTCAGTAGTTCTTCAGCCATCTGCTGTATCTTCTTTAAAGTTTTTTGACAGCTCTTTTTATTGGTACGTTCTTCAAGAAGTTGCTCCTTGATGGTACTGGCCCGTTTTTGAAGTCGCTCATATTTCTCCATTAGTGCTTTGAGCTGCCTGGCCAAACTTTCATTGTTGCTTTTAGCTGTGCTGAGTTCTTCTTGCATATCCGCACAAGCATTATTAAATCTCTGTGTAATCTCAAAGTTTTTGTGCTGCTCACATTTCAGCTTTTCACCCATTAGCTGAGCCTCCACTTCCTTTAGCTTTGACATTGTTTTCACATTGCTCAGCTCCTGCTCTTTTATCAGCAGTGCCTGAATAATTTGTTGATATTCCCAATCTTTCTGTTGAAGCTTTTCTTTGAAGGCCTCAAAAAAGTCACTCTGTGCACCATCCTTTTCCTTTGCTCTATTTGTTAAAGTATCCTGTGAGGAGGAGGTGTGCATTACTTTGACCACAGTACTGTTATCGTTTGAGTTAACACAGTAGCTGTGTGGTAAATGGATGGTCTTACTTGGATTCAAGTCTACCTTGAATTTTTCCAGCTGTTGATTTCTGTCAGAGCTTTCCTGTTGTGACATCGCAGCTAGTGCCTTGGGTCCCAAAGTACGCATTATAACTTTATCTTTCCTCGAATCTGTTCTGGTCAGAATACTTTGCAACAACTGAATTGTTTGGTCATCTGAACAATGATACATACTCCTGTCATTCTGATACAAAACCTGAGTTTGCTTTGGATGCTTAACAAAAGGTTTGTCCACTATACCATGGTGAGATTCAGTACAGGGACCATCTTGACTCTTAATACCACAGGCCCATCCATCAGAGAAGGCTTGTTGTTGAATCTTTACTAAACTTTCAGAAATGGCTTCTTCAAGATCCATTTCTCTGCAATGGATATCATCAAGAGTATGTTTGTCTGATGAATCTTGTGTCAAGTTACAACCTCCTTCCATTGTTTTAAGAATGATACAGTAGGTCCTTTCCACCAACACTGCAAAGTTAGAAAGAAAATGCTTTACCCAAAACCTTTTTACTTACAGTCCACAACCTGTAATTAGAAATTGAAGTCAATAAAACAAATGCTATTTAAATATTCTACTTTTTCAAACAAAAATCCAGTGTATGCTTCAACTCTAAAAAGCTACACAAAGAGCTACTCAACCTTTGCCTACATGCAATACAAATACAAGAAGAAAAAAAAAGTTTAGGTTATTTTCTCTACCATCCCTTACCTTATTCGACTTGCACAAGTCCCCACTGATTGAAAGAGATTGTAACGGCTGAATACTGTACAACTCAAGCCCCATTGTTCAACGTGTTTAAAATGTCCGTTGTCATAGAAACATCACTATAGCTGAGCAACCTCAGGAGCTAAAAAGGACCGTGCATTCAACAACTGCGTGGTATTCTTTACTAAGCATCATCAGTTGCTGGGGGAAATGCAAAATCTAAAAAGCTGTTTGGTGTCTGTTTAGAAATAGCCAGTCCCCACTACTGGCAGCAAAGGAATGGGCTGACTATGCCAGTAATATGAGAACTTAGTCTCTGTTCCCTTAAAAACTAGTTTTACAGCTTCAGCTAATGCACTATGCAGAAAATACTACACAATTAAGATGACTCAGCCTAAAGTTGAGTTGATTAAGGTCAGATTTTTTCCCCTTTTTGCATCACTTCATACATGGCATTTTAACCATGCCATATCTTGGCCAAGATC
Organism: Crenuchus spilurus; assembly: GCA_036984385.1. Taxonomy (NCBI): domain Eukaryota; kingdom Metazoa; phylum Chordata; class Actinopteri; order Characiformes; family Crenuchidae; genus Crenuchus; species Crenuchus spilurus. The sequence goes on from BRDA01002499.1 coordinate 6,470, forward strand.
TTGTTTGTTGAAATTAAATTCAGCCAGAAAAAAAACCCAACAAGTAAATAAATTTAAATATTTTTAATTTAAAAAATAAATTATAGGACATGTCCTTAAAAGGCAGATGATTGAAATCACCTTATGCACATTCCTATGCTGCATGTGATGTGATTCAGGCAAGTACAGTAAATGAACAGAGTTCAATTCACATACAGTATAAAATCAATCTAATAATGCAACTGGGGACTCCCCATCCACAATTTAAAAATACAATACAATTATTTATACATTCATGTACATGCTTGAAATTATGATACAAATTAAAGTCTACCAGGGGAGACTTGGGGAGTTTTGGATGGACTTAGAATCAATTGTAGTGAGCAAAGAATAAAAATGTCAGTTTTTAAACATAATAAAACAGTCAAGTTTGGTAAGGGCAAAGGCTGCACTGTTCTTAAAATGTTAGCAACATAATCTCTCTCAATCATTTTAAATTAAATAAATCTAAAAAGATTAAGGATAGACTTCTGGAAATTAATGTTTAACTTCTGTAAAATTGCTGCAACCTTTACCCCAAAATTTTAGAATAGAAACAACTTGCATGTACAATTTAAAAATCACAGATGTGTGCACGCACAATACACAAGTGCTTTCTACATTATAGTGACAGCTTCAGTTATTCACTAAAGCTGCATGATGCACAGGGGATAGGCTGTAAACTTTGGTTTAATTCTTGAAACTAAGGGAACAGAACTCTATACAAATAAAACTATACACACTGCACATACTGAAAATAGGCCATTGCTCATATCCATCCTATCAAGTAGCCTTTAACTTTGTAGTTTGCTTCACCTGTTCAGTCAGGCTGGCTCTTATAGAGTTAACTACAGTTTGGCGTACATTTTCCTCCATGTATTGCTCAGTCAGCGGCTTCAGCACCTAAAGAAAAGATAACAGGAGAGAAAAAGCAGAAGAGAGACTTGGTGTTATTTATGGCTACAAAAAAGACTAATCTACAGACAGCTAGAAAACATTTCATATTAAGAGTACAAAAGGTAACTACTGAAGTCGAGCTAAGCTAAATGTAGGTTTCCAATAAGTCAGAATTATTTCAAAAAGACAACAGTGGACCACAAATCAGAGACCTGCAGTGGACTGAATGCTAATTCACAGGGGAAAAGAATCATTCTTGATTGGAGAGGACAGTCAATATAGGTTAAATGTATACAAAGAGATTTGATCAGAGATGAAATGTGAAAACAGCTGAAGACAGTAGCACTAAAATGAAAAACTAACGCAGCTAAGGGTTTTTAAACTACAGAGAAAGTGAAGAACATCTGAGCATCTCACTGACTGGCTTGAAAAAAAAATCTCATTTAAATAGGCACCACTCACCTGCTCCCACAAGGCTTCTGCGGTGAGGTCTATAGCAACACCCACTTCTCGATATTCCCCAGAGTATCTTACATACGCCCAAGCACACAATGACAACAATGACACACCCATCACAAGATTGGCCAGAGCCGCAATTACTGACAAACCAATGAAGCCCGTTACTGTGGAGATTATGTAAGTGAAAAACATGACAACAAATAGTGTGGCAGGAGTTCTTGCTGCGTAGAAAATGTTCTTGCTCTCATTCTGTTTAACACAATTTTCATAAAGTTCATCAAGCTCTAACTCCAGCTGTTCCTGATAACGCTGGCTAAACTCCAATCCTCCCATCTTCTTAACAGCACAAAACTGCTTCACAGAAGACTCCTTCAGATGCTCATGATAGTGTTGGAGGTCTACTGGTGCAATGTATGGCTTGTCCCCACCACATATCTAAAAAACATAAGATGCAGAAGAAGGGGAAGAGAGTGTAAGGGCATATTTTATACAATTTGTTCATAACAGAATTCATCTAAGAAAAAGAAGGTAGCTGTATGAATTTAGTTTCAGTTATCCCAGCCAAATTAAAACCTTCTATTTCAGTGCAATGGCCTCTTAAGTTATTTTCAGTTATGTAGGTTACCTTGTAACGTCACACTGCAGATATATTAATAGAGGACTTAAGTCCCACTCCTTCTTTGGTCCACTTTCAAGAAGGGAAAAATGTGTCCTTAAGCAAACTGAGGCACAATTAAGTGGTCTGAGGTCAATAACATGCTACCTGTGCACACGTCTTTATGCCAATCTACAAAGTGAAAGTCTCAAATAGACCAATCTTACCTGCTGCATTCCACGACTGTAAGTGTCTTTCGCTCCAGCCAAAGCTGTAAGGTTGTTGGCTTCAGCTGTTGCCTAGAAGACAGAGGCACAGAGGTAGAGTGAGTGAAGAGAACTAAATGCTTAAAAAAAAAAAAAAAGTCAAGATGTCAATGCATACCTGCAACATGGACTTGGGATGAGGGAGCTCCTCCCCTTGGTAGATTTTGATATATGCCTGCACACAGGACATGCATCAGATGTTCAGCTTCAGAAAAGTATTTCTGTACACCTCTATTATGAGCTAGATTTACAGCCACTACTAAGATTCTCAGTCAAGCCTTGCAAACCAAAATATGCTCTCTAAAATGCAAATACTACTTATACAGGAAAACAATCCATAGATTTAATGTGACGTCACGTTTTGAGTATCCGCCATTTTGTGGGTCAAGACAGAGATCGATACTGCTTACAGCGTTAGTGTTCGTTTAGGACATCTGTTAGTTTATATTAGTTTTTAACAAAATATAGTTCATAAATAGAATGGAAAGCGAGTAGACACCGAAAGTCGTTCAGAGGTACCTTTATGGTCTCAATGTGGCATCGAAGTCGAGATATTTAGAGAAAATTGGTCTCAAACGACAAGGATCCGTACGAGTTGCACAAGCATCATTGGAAAAGAGATGTATTTGAGTGGCCGAACATTGCATATCCGGACATCGTCAACTACCTGGTAAATGGTGCGAGTGCCTACACTCTGAAAGATTTAAAAGCTTACACGTCTCTGGATGCCTATAATCAATTTGTTTGTGGATGGGTGAAGGACGTTAGTAGCACAGCCTTCGCGGACAAGTGCCTGTTGACTGCAAGGGTGAGCTAACGATCTACGGATTATGATGATTATAGAACTGTATAAATTACAGTGGTATATCCGTGTTTACCTTATGTTTAGACTTTAGATAGTCTATTACATGCCGAATTGTATTACCTTACTGACGTAAAAGTCAAAATAAAGCTCCATTATTAGTTAGGCTAATGAAGTTTCCGTATGCATGAAAATCTGCTTGTTTAAGAAATGATGGACATTGCCTTAAATACTTTTACATGATTTGAAACAGTTACTGGACACATTAAATTGGTAAACATGTTGAAAAGTACTTACATTAGTTTTGTGTGCATTATTGTCTTTTTCGTTGTTACTTTATGGCTCTTACTATGACATACTCTGCATTACAAAAGAATGGCATCATTTATATTCTTATATGCATTGAAATATCATGACAAAAAAAAAACAAAAAAAACTACAAGACTACATGCCACGTCAACTAATTATGTTTGTTTAGCTAGATTTTTAAGGAAAAAATAATAAAGATAAATTTACAAACAGCGACGATTATGAAAATATTCTGCTTACCTGACAAATGATCTGAGCACACTTTAGCATATTTAGAAGGCTGTTCTTTTCGACCAATATTTTCCAGCCATTTCCTACGATGCTCTTCGCTGAGTTTTCTTGTTTGTTCTCCGTGTTAAACGCACAGTTGGAATGGTGTACCAACTTCATTTAAAGTCCAGATCAGATCTATTTTTACAACCATGAACCCAACATACATGAACTACTGTCAGGCTTGCAAGTAAATAAAAAAAAAACTTTCAAATGTGTAGCATCACGCTTCGTCACGCTCCGTTGATTACCTCGTTTGACCCACAAGACGGCAAACGGAACTGAAAAAGCTTGCATCCAGCTAAAGGACAGGAACTATCAATAATCCTAACCTTAAAATACTCCAGTAGGCCTCTGCATGTAACCTTGGCTCCACTGATCTCCTTCTCCACCAGGTTCTCAGGGGCCAACAGCAGGGGAACCAGATTTTGCAGCTCCTCCTTGAACTCATCATTAATATCTAACGAGACCACCAAGATTAGAAAACTGTTGCATGTCTCTACTTGATAATGAAAATGGAATGTTCCAACCTCGTAATCTGCCATCGAAGTAGGGGTTTGTTGCAACCTTCAGCCCAGGGTGAGGAAGGAGAAAGCAGTCAATGCTGGAGAAGCAAGAATGGATGTGCTTCCTCACATTCTGTAACTCCTCATGCTGGTTCTGATTCACCTACACAAATATGAATACAAACCAAGTCTTACTTTTTTAAGCTAGCTCTTAGTGCCTGAACTTAAGTTTTCACACAATGATCTAGAAATTCCAACTTTCAAAAGCATTTCACTGACAAAAACCATAAAAAATAAGCATACTGTGGAAAAGTTCAATTTGTAAAAAAAAAAAAAGGGGATATGTAAGATGACATGTCAAACAAAATCTGAAATCCAGAATCTCAATTTTTAGAAAGGTGAGGTAGAACAGTGTCACTGTGTTTAGTCCACAAGTTGTTGATGGTGAGTTTAGAAGCTTTACTTCAGCTGTTGAATCTCCACCAGAAGTTTAACACATTGTGTGTGAAACATCACTGGACATGACTCTGTCCTACCTCACTCTTCTAACATAACATTTGAGTATCTGATGCAGCAGAATTTGTGAATTTTATCAAGTCAAGACAAAAACACAGAAATAAAAGCCCAGGTTGTCACAGATCTTCAGTTTAATGTGTGATCCCAAACTTTTGAGCTGTAGTGTACAAACCGGATTCCAAAAAAGTTGAGACGCTATACAAATTGTGAATAAAAACTGAATGCAATGATGTGGAGGTGCCAACATCTAATATTTTACTCGTAATAGAACATAGATGACAGATCAAAAGTTTAATCTGAGTAAATGTAACATTTTAAAGGAGAAATATGTTGATTCAAAATTT
>BRDA01002501.1:33470-53015 GCA_036984385.1 Crenuchus spilurus
TATATGAATATGAAAAGTAGACCCTTTAAGGTTTCCAGGGTGTGTTTTTTTTTGTTTTTTTTTTTAGGATAAAATATTACCGAGTTATATATGTGTTTTGCAGAATTTTGTCCCAGCCGGCAGGGATGCCTACACTAGATCAGTCCTGTCTAAAGTACAGACTAAACTAGTCCTAGACAGAACTGACTGGTTTCTAATGATTTGAACTACTTGGCTCAAATCTCTACAGTATCAAATAAATTTGCTGGTGCTACATCATTAAGTGATTTATAGACCTGTACAAGAACCTGAGACTCAAACACTTTTAAATGCCTCATAAATAAGGTCACTGGTTAAACTGGAATTCTAAACTGAATAATATGCCTTATATCTCTATAATTATTTGAAATTTATTTTAATCATTTTTTGAAAGAAAATTTTAATATGAAAAGTAAATGTGAGCAGTAATGTTGGGTGGTCGTATAACAAAAATGGGTAGCTGACTCTAGGTCCTCTGGGCCCATATTACCAGCACTGCAAATGACTGTGAAGCACACCATTTTGGCTTAAGTGTGGCGATCATTAAGACTAGAGTCCATAGCAAATAAACAGCTCATTATAATACCCGTAAACAGCCCTGTTGCTTTGTTTTAGCGTGAATCTTTAATTAGACAAATTCTCACTCAGCCACAAACACTATTTTAAATGCAGTAAAGCTTAACTGGGAATATTTAGTGATTTAACAACTTTCACTGCCCAACTCTATCACATTATTGTTAAGAATACTCCCACTTCAAGAAGTAACACTTCAGTATGGACTGTCCTGCTGTAGCCACTGCAATGGGCTCTCTAGGTTGGCGCCTAATGTCTCCATTTTGAGCCAGTACAAATGTCAGCCATTATTACTAATGAATCGGCCACCAAGGGATTTCCTCTCTCCCTGCTGCTTGGCTTAATTGGTGGTTTAAAATCTCATTCAATTATTTATAACCAGCAGTGTGCATAGCAGCATTTATTCCTGAGTTAAGAGATTAATATGATGAAGAGCTGTTCATAGCCTTTGATTACGTAATTAAAGCTACCATTAGCAGAACTGACTACAGACAGAAATTCTGAAAAGACCTGACAGTCATGACTGGAGAAAGAAGCCTTTGACATAAAAGCAAGAAAATGGTTGCTTCATGCAGTATGACATTAGATCAGGCTTTGATTTTTTCTGATGTGAGGTGCATGAATTAGATCCATCCATCCATCTTCCTCCACTTATCCGTGTACGGGTCACAAGGGTAACAACCCAAGCAAAGTATACCAGTCATCCCTCTCCCCAGACACCTCTTATAGCTCATATGGGAGGATTCCAAGGCCAGTTGAGAGATAGAATCTCTCCAGCATGTCCTGGGTTTTCCCTGGGGTCTCCTCCCAGCCGGACATGCCCAGACGGAACACATCACCAGGGAGGCATCCTGGTTCCCGAACCACCTCGGCTAGGCTCCTTTCGACATCCTCTCCACTCTATCTCTAAGGGGAGAGCCCAGACACCTTACAAAGAAAGCTCATTTCAGCCGCTTTTATTCACAATCTTATTCTTTCACTCAATACCCAAAGCTCACGACCATGAAGATGATGTTGAAGAATAAGGACAGAGAAATATATGTGATGAATGCATCAGTATATTATTTTGCACCACAACTGGTAATGACAATTACTGATCAATACAACAACACTGCATAGTTCTTTTGTGTCTTAATGCTTTTCATGTTAATGTGCAGCACCTGTAAAGGATTTTACCACAACAAAAATAGCAGTGAGGTCAGATCTTGATCCATGGCCCTTTGATGATAAGCTACACTTGAAGCTTTGCTGTGCTTCCATACTGGTATCGCACAGCATCTTTGAACAGTGCCTGATGCTAAGCATCCTTCAGATAATGATGGCCAACACAGTCTCTATCCATAACATGGGTGCTCATGAATAAAACATACCTACTTTCTACACTGGAACTGAATGGATCATTGAAACGTTAAATCTCTACTGCTCTATTCTGACATCCAGACTGATTGAGGCTATCAAATTCTAGGAAATGATACATTCAATGCAATATAAATGGCAAATGCCTTAGGGTAGCTCTCCACACATGCCTGTCTTTAAATACATATGTTGTGGTTCTTTTATTTTAAGATTTGAACAGATCAAAAATTCAGTTTCAGTGTAATATGCTTAGCAAACCAAACATTACTGCACTGACATCTGACAGGTGTTTAGAAATCCCAGGCCACTCTTTAACGCTGCAGTTTTCTTCCACTTCCCAGCCATTCATTCAAACCAGTTCCCCTTATCAGGTTTTCCTAGAACTGCCGCAGGCACCTGTGGCTTACCTGGCACAGCGATTACATTTGAATAGAAATCACTGCTGGTATTCTAGCTCTCACCTCTGCAAGTTTATATGGTACAATAAAGATGTGAGAAGTTTGTGAATCTTTAGCATTTATAGCAACTTCTGTGTATGAATTGCTCCAAAACTGTGACCAGACTTTAATCCAAATCAAAATAATAAAATATGCTCTGAATAATAACATTATTAATGTTTAATTAAAAAGGTTTTATTTAACAGACTATATAAATAAGTGTACCAAAAACTTTACTTACTGGTGCTACTGATCAGTTGCATAGGTGTTAAGATTGATTGAGACCAATTTTTCTATACAAAAATGTCTCTGTTCATGCATATTTTTAAAATAAAATATATGTTACTTCTTGTTGTTTTGGATCATTACGTTGCAGGTCCCATAGTAAACATCTTTTGAGATTTACATGCCCTGATTTATTTATTTTTTTAATTTTTGACAATTTTATCCCCTTCCCAATGTAGTAGTAGCCAATTAACTCATCCCATCCACTAGGTTCTCTCCCCATCACTTTTGCAATGTTCCTGACTCTAGGGGGTAAAGACATGCACAAGCATCAGACTGAAATCTGTCCTGATGCAGAAAAGCAGCACCACACCAAGCTCATCCCACCCAGCAAACCACAATACTCACCCGAACGTACCACTACAACCTATGATCGTAGTACCTCAAAGATAATCTGGCATGCCAATTAATTTGCAAATGTTTCAGACCTCTACTCTGAAGAATATGATTAATATAAATATTTCAGACATTCTGCAGACCTTCAACATTCTGCAAACCTCTAACCTCTTCACATTTTCATATGCTAATAATGTGTACACTAGTATCCATTCAGTGTCCGTGATCAACAGCATTGGCAATGAAACTAATAAAACAAAAAAACATGACATTTTTGCAGAAAAATGCACAGTGAAGCTGAGGAAGGGTGATGGAGGAGGTTGAGAGTTAAACAACAGTTCTCTTAAATCGTATTTCACTCTACTGGAGGACCACTTCTTAAGACTGCTCAGTGTTTTCTTACTGTGCTGCTTACTTATTAAACAACACTGGTTAAAATATATAAGAGCAAGACAATGACAGCAGCTGAGTGAGATATACAGAGATGTGAGTCACATGAGACATCCTCATAGAGGTTAAGTTATAAAATGGGTGAGTGATGCAGATCAGGAACAATAAATGACAGAATCACAAATTATTACAAGAAAGCCATAAATATGAATTTATGGAGAGATTTCTTGAGAGAAGGTGAAGAGAAAAAAATTATTATACATTCTGTCTTCAAAGTCAACACCACTAGCAGTTCTGTTTGCAAGTCTGACAAACAGTAATCCAGCTGAGAGCCTTTGAGTGATAAAACCAAAATATGAGAAAGAGAGTGAGCGAGCGAGTGAGCAAGAGAGAAAACTAGGGAGTGAGCAAGGGAGAAAAGGAGAAAGAGAAAGAGTAAATGATAAACAAAAAGAGAGAAAACAAAAGAAAAAGTGCAGTAGCGAGAGAGAGCACAAGAGCAAAAGGGACAGAGAGTGAGAGGGGAAAGAGAGTGAGAATGAAAACAAGAAAGAAAATGATAAACAGAGAGAGAGAGAAAGAGAGAAAGAGAGAGAGAGAGAGAGAGAGAGAGAAAAAGAGAGAAAGAGAGAAAAAGAGAGAGAGAGAGAAAGAGAGAGAGAGAAAGAGAGAGAAAGAGAGAGAGAGAAAGAGAGAGAGAGTGTGTGCACAAGAGCAAGAGGGAGAGAGAGAAAGTGGGGATTCAGAGACTGAAATAAAAAGGAGGAACAAAGCAAAAAACTGTTGACAACCTCAGGCAAACTTTTCAGTTCAGGAATTATGTAAAAACTACAAAAAAACATTCTGTAAAAACTGCACTGCATGTGTGTTTAGGCTTCTGAAAGGACATTTGAAATCACAGAACTAAACAGAAAGAAATGCAGTCATGTAATGCTACACTCAAAGTGACTCCTGATCATTTCTACAGAAAGGAGGTGATGTTGGTAAACGTAACTTGGGCTGTAGGGTTTTTGGACGTCAGTAGATTCCTTAGTGTGACACAGTGACACAGACCTGTTCTTCAACAGTTGTTTATTTCTTAATTAAGATCTGGATGTGATGCGAGTCATTATGGTGATGAACTTGGATGGAAACAACTGCAATTGCTAGCAAAGTTCCATCCAGTTATAAACAAAACAAACATGCCTTGGATGATTGACTACAACTAAAGTGGAAAACCATTTCTTTAAAAGTATACGGTCATCAATGCATAGACATGTGTGAGCAACATCGTTTCTGAGTAACTATTATACAGACAATAAACACATATACTGATGTTAAAGATGTTGTTTGCTGGTGTAAACTCTGCATCATTAAACACCACTCACGGCTGATTGGAGGTTCATTCATATATCTGTTAAATTCAGCTCTTAACTCAGTGAAGCTGCTGGTAGAAGGGGATTCATTTCATTTGTGTTGGTGATGCTAAAAAAGACTTCTTTATCTTTGCTTTTCAACTGAGCTGTAAGTACATTAAAAGTCCAGTTACTTTACTGTATTTACTTCATTTCTCAGTGCAAGTGAAGCACTGTTTTGGGTGGAGGCTGGGGTGGATGCTGGTTACATGTATATGGCGGATAAATACTTATAGAGCTTTGGTCAGAATATCAGCACTACAAGAATGTCTCTCAGATTGTGGGATTGGAACTAAGTGTGGTATAATAAGTAATGATCTCATCACAATATGCTTCCTGACAACTAACCGTGTGCAGAAAACAGTTCATGTTACTGTTAGACAAGTTTAGGTTACTCACAGGGTTAGTGCTAAAATCAAGTTGTCAATAAATATAAAAAAGAAATGCACTGAAAGCACTTATTTTACTACTTAATAAAACACCCTGCATTGCCTCTCAGCATTAATTTCCTGCCATGTTTCTGCTTGCCAAGCCTGATAGAGCATTTCCACAAAGCCCAGTGAGAAATTTAGTGTTCTTAACCTGCAGGAGTCCTGAGCCACTCTTAAGTGGCCATGATTGGCTATTTTTCCTCACAATGGTTCACTGCTGAAGGGCCAATTTGACTGAGGTGGTCCATTATTAGCTGTACTATTCAGACTGTTTGGGCTCTTTAGATGTGTGAGGCGAGAACGTACAAAATAGGAGCAAAGGGGAGCAGAGGTAATGATAAGCACAGGGTGAAATTAAGTGACCTTTCCACCAGGGGAAAATGCAAGAGGTGCCTTTGATTTGTTTTGTGCAATGTCATTTCAGACAGTACAGTGAATTAAAGATCTCTTTCAAACGCTTCCGCTCAAGATTTTGGACGTTCGACAGTTTAAAGTCATTTTATTGGTTCAGTCTCTGAGTAACAGCATGTGGCTAACATAGTTGAGATGTTGTAAAAAACAATGCATACATACAACAAGAAAACTGAAGACATGATGCTGACACACTGATAGCACACTGTGAAAACACTGACATGTTAAATACACGTGGAGGGCTGAATATGGCAGCTCCCTCATCTACACACAATAGCACTATTGTCAGTGATGAGCATTTGACAGATTTTTACAGTCCAGCACATCTCTCAACCTTCCATGCCTTCTTCTCAACTGATGTTTGCTCAGGGTACAGCAGCTAGGCTGAGATGAACTTGTTGGATGTCCTACCGTATTAGCCTACACGTATATGAAACATGCCTGGTAGCAAAACAGCTCAACATTTATCTATTGAGCGGAAACTGTGTAGGCAGTTACTTCATGTCAATATGTTACACATTTATGAATATATGGACGGTTTTCCTCCATTATTATAAAGAATCTGTCATATAATCAGTAATATTTCTCCAAATTAACTGTGTCAGTGCTTACGAGCCTACTATCACTTCATAGTTTCAGGTTTATTGCAAAATATTACATTTTGAGCCTTATATCCATTACACAATTAAAGAGCAGTTTACCAAGCATCTCATTTTTATTTTGTGCTCTTTACTAGTGATGATCCTATACACCAAATCAGTTTCTGCATAAAATCATACATAAAACTAAAACATAAAATCCACAGTACTGCAGCTAAATCTTAGCCTCTATAAATAAAGCGTAACATAGGTTGGTTGCATAAAAATCATGTGTTTGAAAGCTTTTCTAATTATACTGTGCTTTCACCAGCTCTATAAGTAAATAAATATAGAATAAACTGTCATTACACAAGTACAAGGCAACAAAATGTAATTTAGCATCTAACCAGAAGCAAAATAGGCAGTCAGTGTAGAATGTACAATACAGTATATACAAAATATGCAAAATATAGGCAGATGTATGGAAAAATATACATGTGAATATATTATAGAGGTATTGTAGACATAATATACATGTTGAATAGAAAATACTATAAACATGTCATACAGATGGAATAGTTTATTGGTTAAGTAACAGTGGAAGGGTTGGATGTGTGTATTTTAAATGTATATATACACTGTAAAAGGCAACACTAAAACTTACTCAGATTACACTAGTGTAGTTTACTTATTTCATGCTCCACTAGTGATTTAACTCGAGTAATTTTAGTAAGGTTCTCGTTTTGTATGAAAACCTTCCGTAACTAAATACAGTTGAGTAAACTACACTAGACATTTTTGAGTTCTGCACTGCGCATGCGCGGAGGAGCTGGGTGGGAGAACTTTCCAGACCTACACAGACCTTCTGAACTGTAGCTAGGTAAGTTCAACTTTAATACCAATTATTGTTAGTTTACTATGGTTCAGTAAGTCATTATTACATTTCCCCTGGACATATGTCCTGTTAATAGTGATAACTGCCATCTATTAAGTAGAAATACTTGGGAGTAAGTTTTAATCGCTTCTCGGCCATTTGGCTAAGATCGAATGTAATATCAACATACATTGACTTTTCAGGGGTGATCCTACAGCTTCGTGCAGGAGGAAAGAGGAGAGAACCACCCCTGAAGACCTCACTGAAGATCTGGGTATCACCCCTGAGGACTTCTTTAAGCAAACTTCCCCGAAGATCTCTGCGAAGAGGTTGCCGAAGGAGGATTCGCCGTGCTCAGTGCCGTGAGTCAGGTTGGAAACCCGCAGGATATCTACTCCTTTGGGATACGGTGCCAGGGCTGGTGGAGGCCTGCCCTGCACCACATGTTTTCTTTTAAACATTTTTTTAATTGGCTTAAATGTGGAATTTATTTTATTTTTGGGTTACTTTATGTATTTAGATAGGCTGAGGTGCTCTGAATGGTTTTTGTTTAAAATAAACCAAAAGTACTACTGACTAGTAATTGTTTGTTGTGCTTACTTTATTTTTCTAAGGCAGTCGGTTTCCTAAATTCTATTAAGTAATCTGGATTCTTGTGAAATTATGTTAACTTGGGTCATACAAGTTGGCAGTACTTAAAAATGCCAACGTACCACTTTAAGTCACAACAACTCAAATCAGTTGAGTAAATACAGTTGTTTTAAGTACACTTATCACTTAAATGATAGACATTAAGTAAACCTAACTTGAAAATAGTTATATTTACTTAACTATTTCAAGGCAACCGCTTTCCTAAATTCCTTTAAGTAAGATCAACTTATCAGTTTTTACAGTGTAGAAACTATGATACAGATCATACAGTTGTACAGAGTTAAGTAAGGAGACAGCTCTGGGGGAAAAGCTGTTCCTCAATCTGCTTGTCCTGGCCCGGAGGCACCTGCTAGAGGGCAAAGGGGCAAACAGACTATGAGCAGGTTGGGAGGAGACCTAAGTATACTGCAAGCTCTATGCTGACAGCATTTCTTCTGGACATCCTCAAATGGTGAAGTGGAGTCCCTGTGATCTTCTGGGCAGATTTCTCCACTCACTGTAGTGACTTGGGGTCTGCAAAAGTGCAGTTTCAATACCAGACTGTGATACAGCTGGATAGGACACTTTCAATCGCACAGCAATAGATGTTCATTGGGATAACTGAAGACAGGTGTTGTCTCCTTAGTGTCTTCTGGAAAAAGAGGAACTGGCCAGCCTTCTTGATCAGTTACTGCGGGGAGACTCCCACAAAAATAGGGAGTTTTAGTAAGTATGAGATGCTGAAGGAGTCTGAAAGTGAGTTATCAACTTGCCAAAAATATTTTAGGCAAAGAAAGGTATGGGTTTCTAAATGACGTACTAAACTTGCTCCTAACCACCTGGCCACAGCTGCCCCCAAACATTGGCTGTGCATTGGCTGGGAATTGTTATATATGATAGCATTTCTCAACATGGAAGTCCAAGTGCAATATCTGTATTTTATATTTACATTTGATGGGATATACATTGTATTTTAGTCATTGGCTGCCTTGCTCTTTATGGGTACTGGCCATTGACAAACCCATATCGGTGGATCACTACAACCAACTGAAACCAACTACATCACTACAGAAAGAATGATTTCTGCTAAGGCTAATCTTCTGCAGCAGTTGCAGGAGATGTTTCTATCTGGAACAAACTCTGAGAAGAGTTATGATTGCTTGGAATGCTTTTTCAGTAGTCGCAGAGTCAAAGCACAGATTTTAATCTCAGACGCTTTGACAGAAATGACTAAAAGTCGAGATTCCAAATGGCTGAAGGCAATCCGAGTTTGCTGAAGAGACCACAGCTTTGTCCATAGGTCTTAGATCCAACAGGTTGCTTGGTAACCTGGCTAGTTCTCATAAAAGTGTGAGTGTCAGAGTGTGTGTGTGTGTGTGCATGCATGCATGTGTGTGTGCATGCAAGAAAGAGAGAGAGAGAGAGAGAGAGAGAGAGAGAGAGAGAGAGAGAGACAGACAGACAGACAGACAGACAGAGAGGGAGTGAGAAGGGGCGAGATAGATGTGGCTGGGCATTAATTTTGCATTAAGAAAGAGAGCAGCATGCTGGACCTGAATGAGAAGCTCCTTTGTGTTCGCTTCTCTGTAATATCTAGAAAACTCTAAGACAGCTGTCACGAAACGTAACAAACCAACCACTAGAACCTAATCCATATTTAATATCCAGATGAATGTTTACACAAGACAAAAAAGCACCGACCATCCAGATGAGAGCTGAAGACGACTGACATCTGAGTGAAGCTAGTATATTTTAAACTGAGCTCTTGAGTTGAAGTATATCTCACCTCCTGGATACTAACAGGAGTCAATGTTTTTCAGCATCTGTTTCAGCCATGAATATTTTATTTGATTTCACTACTGACCACCACTGAGAATCCTCAAGCAATGCTCTCTAAAGCAGCAGGTACAGAGTGCCTCTACAGTAAGCTAGAACAAAGAATCCTTCATGTGATAGTATGTCAATAGTTGTTTATTTATTTATTTTTTACAATTGTTGACTTATAATAAAGTCATATTGGATGACAGTCCGGAGAACGTTTACTTTTAAGTTCAGAGTTCAAGCTCAAAATGTATAAATGACTGTGACTAAATGACTATAGTAAACAAAGTTGTGTTTTATACGTGAATTACACGTATTATTGTGCATGTGTAGACAAAAACCATGTCCTTAGAAACTGTGACTAAAGTTAAACAAGACGAGAAGCTTAATGAACACAAAATAGAAATTAAGCAATAAACTGTGAAGATCAGCCCAGGACACAAGACAAAATTTTAAGGCTAAAACTAACCAAATAAACAGATTATATAATTATTTATATATCTGTTATCATACTGTATCATAGTTATCATAAAATTCAGTTATCAGCAACTTTTTTTGGTGAAATAACCATGCGACTCGCCGCTAATTTCACAAAAACAAAAGGATACACCCATGCCTTTCTCCCTCACACAGGTGTTCGTCATTCATTTGGACTACCCATGCATTCATCCAAAGCATTTCCATTGTTTGTCTAGTATGTTTTGTTATTTGTTTATTGAGCACACCAGAAAAAAGACCTTTCTGGACACATTTCCGTACGCCAAGAAGAGTCTTCAATAAAGGTAACAGTTGTTACGGGACTGTACCCAGACTTATTAGTGGAACCAAGCACAGAGCACACAGAAGCTAAAGAGCTTCACAAAAACATGAAGCTTGTGAAGCACCCAAATAAAAATGCTCAAAACAGACAAACACGTCACACTAAAGCGACACAGATGCTAAAACAAACAGCGTCCAAGAAAAGGTGTACAAAACAGTGACTGCAGGATGGACCACCCTGGCATGCTCCAAAACAGAGCGTAAACCCAAAATGTGCCGCTCTATTTATACCATATTCAGACATGAATATCTCTGAAACCAATGGTTGTCCAAGCCTGAGCACAGGTCAGTCTAACAGTGAGCATTTACATAAAAGATGAAACTCTTAAGAGGTTTTAAGAGTCACTTTATGTGAATTACACACAAAGCATGTTTAACTGCCCCTCTTAAAACTTTTTGATGCGGAAACAATTTGTAAATGGTCTTACATGGCCTGTAATTTTAAATGTTCCATATGAGAGTATGATTACAATGAATAAATAATTGAGAAATTGCCAAATTAAACAATTATATACTGGATGATGAACAGTATTACACCGACTGACCCTGGCTTAGAACTGGGCTTTGTAAGTGCAATTCTCTACAACGTTAGAGGCTGCAAACCTTAAAAAACAGCATGAACTAAAACTGCTGTTAAGTCTCTGATGACTTTGTAATCTACAGTAGAAAACACAGTGTTCCATAACCAAAGATGTTTTATGAATTATAGGTGAAGGAATTTTAGCCCTTTGCGAAGAAAAAATTTAACAAAAATCTTAATTACATTAAATGTAACAGATCAGTTACCATACAACCAGCATTCAAAGATAAGCCAGTTAGCTCTTCACCATAAAAAGTCTTTGTTTGCCACATGGAAGGGGGTGCTTGTCCAAAAAGGCTGAAACCCCCCTGCTTTAGGCAAATGTTGAGTTCTACTATTTGTTAGCAACACTATCCTTGTAAAGTTAGTTCCACACTTTAAATCTAAACTCAAAACATGTTTTAACACTAGCATTCTCAGGTTTTTTTGAGATTCTTGTTACACAGGTAATTTACAAGCACCTCTCAACATACAACACACAGTGGACCCTGCAAACCAGCAACTCTGAAGTTTTACTGGCAACTGTATTTTTGCAAACTTGGCAACCCTGCACAAATGTGATGCTTTTTGTTTTTGGTGACAAAAGCGACATGCATATATGTATCAATGTGCACATGCCAGTCATTTCAGGGACAGATTGGTTCACATTACAGAGAGATACAGCTCACTTACATTTGTGAATGTGAACCGTCAAGATAGTTACAGCGCCCTCCATAATTATTGGCACCCCTGGTTAAGAAGTGTTCTTTGGCTTCTAATAAATGCTTTTTAAATAAAAATAATATTGGACAACAATGCAAAAAAAGAGAAAAATCTAAGCATTAATCCAAGTACCTTTATTTGGTGGGGAAAAAAATCACATTAAGAAATAAATCTTTTGAATGAAATCATGTGTGCCACAATTATTGGCACCCCTGGTTTTAGCACTTTGTACAACCTCCTTTTGCCAACAACACAAAAAAGAGGGATCTTTGACCATTTCTCTTTGCACAACCTCTCTAAATCGTCCAGAGTCCTGGGTCTTCTCCTATGCACTCTCCCCACAAGTCTTCTATTGGGTTGAGGTCTGGGGACTGAGATGGCCATGAGAGGAGCTTGATTTTGTGCCTTGTGAACCATTTTTGAGTAGATTTGGCCACATGTTTAGGGTCATTATCTTGCTGAAAGACCCAGTGATGACCTATCTTCAGCTTTCGGGCAGAGGCCACCAGATTCTGATTCAAAATGTCCTGATATTTCAAAGAGTTCATGATCCTATGTATCCTTACAAGGTTCCCAGGTCCTTTGGAGTAGAAACAGGCCAACAGCATCACTGATCCTCCCCCATACTCAACAGTGGGCATGAGGTGTTTTTTGTGTACTCATCCTTGCTGTTACGTTTACAGTGTTTGTTACCAAAAAGCTCTATTTTGGTCTCATTTGACCAAAGCATGCGGTCCCAGTTAAAATCCCAGTACTGCTTGGCAAACTCCACCCATTTACACTTATGAGTATAACTCAGAAAAGACTTTCTCTCTGCATGCCTCCCAAACAGCATTTTGGCATGTAGATAGCGCCTGATGGTTGTTTGGGAGACCTCGTAACCCCAAGATGCTACCATTTGATTCAATTCTCTTACAGTGAGCTTTGGAGAACTTTTTACTTCTCTTATCATCCTTCTCACTGTGCATGGTGGCAAGATACACTTGCATCCCCTACCAGGCTTGTTTGTTACAGTTTCAGATGTTTTGAACGTTTTGATGATTGCTCTGACTGTAGATAAGGGCATCTGCAGGTGAGTGGCTATTTTCTTGTAGTCAATGCCTGATTTATGAAGGTCAACACACATCTGCCTTACTTGAATAGTGTCTTCTCTTGTCTTTCCCATGTTTAAGAGTGAGTAAAAGAAATAGGCCTTTGTGTGATGCCATATTTATACCCCAGGGAAACAGGAAATTATTAATTACTAATTAAAGGTTCCTAGATACTTTGATCCAATTTATAAACTACAGTAGAAATGACAAAAATGGTAAGAAATGGTATTTCTTAGTCAGGATTTTTTCTTTATTTTTTTCCACATGAGTTGAAGGTTGCTTTTTACTAAACTTTTCAAAGTGAGATTATTCTTCTGCAATAAAAAATGTATTTATTTTAAGGCTTTTAACACATTTTAACTAAGGGTGCCAATAATTACGGAGGGCACTGTAAATCTGATTTGAGCAGCGGGGTTTATAATGTGAACGTAACTTTAGTCTCACAAATGAGTCCGTGTGGATTAGGATTGAATCAAATTCCTAAAATTTATTTTAAAATAGAATTTATATAAACAAACCTCAGTTCAGGGCTGATAATGTAGAATCAATTTTAATGACAATGGCCATCATGAATACAAAGGAATCTGATCCAAAATCATGCTGCACACAATATAAAATACATTAAATGAATTGTGTAACATCAGCAGTACAAAAAGTAATGTCTTGACTGATTAACTGCACTTAGGAATAAAATGTGTTATAGCCATAAAAAGCAGAATATATTATATCTGGTGGTTTTCACATTCTACACACACAAGTGAATTCTTTGCAGAGGGTTCATAAGCATTAACAGAAACAAGTGTCATTTATACTGCAGCTCATTGGCACGCTGTGAGGAAACAATGAGGGTTTTTATATCTACATTAGGTGAATCATGAGAACTGCTTTCATAAACAGTCTCCATTTCACAGGACTAAAGTATAATTGGACAAAGTAACAAAAGCAGTATTTTTATGTTTAGAATTTGGTTTCAAAGGTTTGGCAATCAAAGACTGTCAGAAGTCACAGACATCTCTAGATGCTCTGCCAAGATGGTACTGCAGCCATTTTTAGTCCATGTTTGTTTTAAATGCCCAACAGAAACATTTTGGCTCAGAAAAACTTAATGTTTTGGATCCTTTTCTACACCTGCATGGCTGAGTGGTACTGAAGTCGTTTGTTTAAATCTGTGGAGTTATGATGCTTTCTTTCTTTTCAGAATTCATCCTACAGGTAATGATATCATTAATGACACTGCACTACATAGCCATGACACCAGGTTTCCCCAAAAGAAGTGGTTTGCTTTAAATCATGAGCAGTTAGATTTTTCCGTCCATGGGGAGATGCAGGTTAATCTTCATCTTACTTGTCCTCAACGCTGTCCCAGAACTAAAAAGGGTTTTAATTTATTTATACTCTATTTTCTCCCCAATGTGTTTTGGTAGATAATTAACTGGGCCATTCGTTGAGTCTCCACATCACTTGTAATGTCTCCAACTCTAGGAGTGTACAGATTAGCACAGGCCTCCTCCTATGCATGTGAAATCAAGCTCTGCCTCTTTTCCAACTGCTGCAGATACATTGCCGCTGGGCAGAAAACACGCTCAGAGGAAAGCTCAGGATCCCCAGTTCTGATGCCTGAGTCAGCAGACATTACTCAGTAGTGCTGGGAAGAGTGTGCCATCTTACCCACCTGGAGAGACCACGGCCAATTTTGTCCTCTCGGGCTCCGGCTGCCGCATGATCAAGATCAGTGGCATTTTCTGATATGGGTGATATGGGCAACTTGGATGTCCCACCCCCGAGAGGTTCTGTGAAGTGCCCTTAGGACCACTGCATTGCATAAGAGCTAGTCGATGTTTGTCCCTGTGGGGAGGCGCTGGAGGGTTAGGATCACCACTGATCGGAATTTGGACTCCCGATCCTAAGATCATAGTGACAGCGCCTTAGTCTGCTGAGCCACTCGGGGCCCTACAAAGTGTTTAACGCATTTATTTAGCAAATTATAACCACCTTCCTCTGCTTAATGGTGATCTGTCTTGTAGTGAACCCTCTGGTGCATTCATTTATGCATAGAAGATGTACAACATTACATCATTGAGACTGATCTTAATCTATTTAACATCTAAAAAGAGTTTTTAAATATTCATTAATTCAAAACCATACTCAGCCTGATTAACAGCTATTGCTAATGTCACCAGAAAGCTCAGGTTCTTGTTTCTAGACTAGAGAAGGACTAACCTGATTGATTAACCTGCAAATTAAGCCCACAATTTAAAAAAATGTAACGAGAAAATGTACAAAGCTTTACCGCAGCAGCTAAAATGGCCAACATGTTTTTTCATTATTAATTATGCTATTGATTAGATAGCCAGAGAGATAAGTAGATAGAACTTTAATGTTATAATGCGTGTAAAGTGTAAATGCACAATTACTGGCCAATGTTTGCACACAGATTAATTAAAGGGTAGGGCCTGGTTTATTAATCTTGCATGAAATTGCAGATTAGTTGTTCCCGGTACTGAAATTCAACTACAGTCTAAACACCACAGAATGAATTTGAGACCTTTTGTTACCTCTTTCCTGCATGTAATAATGATGCAACAACAATGCCAACCTAGAAAAAACTGCACTCAACTACTATCATAATACTGTTGGTCTTCTACTGGCAGGACTGTGTATAAAAGGCTATAATTCCAGCAAAATTCATGTGATTTAGATGGGCATACCCTCAAGATAAAGTTGACATTCAACACTCAATGCTGTTTCATTTCAAATCCAATCTTCCAGTGTACAGATCCAAAACAATGCAAACTGTACCTGTGTGACTGATTAACTGCAGATGACTTATGCATGACATTTTAAAATTATACATGTATTATGTACTTTCCAAAGTTATAGACCAAAAAAAAAAAAACCCACACATGAAAACGTCACAGAGATGGAGAACTGCTGTGCAGACTGCAATAATGTAGAAGGACTCAAAAATTAACCACCCTGCATAACTATTAAAAGGGGATAAACGTTTTTGTCAAAGTGTGAAATTTCTGTGACAAGCATCACAAAAATATTAAGTAAATTATTAAAACTGAATTAGCATTTATCCAACATGTACTCAAAACAAACCAGCCATGAACACGTAACGTAAAAATTAAACAACAAATTGCACCTTTTCATTAAATAAGAAAATAAGCTCCCTGGACAAAAAAATAGTAACCTTGCACGTTTAAGGTGGTTGTAACTTCAGGCTCCTGCAGATGGCGCTGCACAAGGATTATCAGGCTATAAATACATGCAGGGTGTGTGAAGGGATTCATAGATTGAGAAGAGGTAGTAAAGTGCATAGAAGGCCTCGTTCGCTCGTTGGGTTTTATTTATTGAAATATCTTCTTTGGGCAGTATTGTATATGATTGGTTCTGTGAGGTGACCAATCAGAACACGGAGGGGCATAATCATGATAACGTTGAATCCAGCACCAAACTGTAATTGCTATGAAAGCAAGCAGGATGATCAGTCCTTCACTGGAAAACCAAACTGCAATGTCCGGCACCACATTCGGCACCACATTCTGCGCTTGCAAAGTTACTCGAGCTAGCTAGCTGACTACCTGCTTTTTATCAACTTAAAATGAGCTGTAACGTGCTAGCAATCTTCAGTTTCCACTTTTGGCCTCAAGTCAATTTTTTAAAGAATGTTTTCCTCACACTGAATGAGACATTCACTGCACTGTACCACCTTTTCTCAATTTATGAATGCCAGCACACACCTTGCAGGTATTTATAGCTTGATCATCCTTGTGCAATGCCATCTGCAAGAGACTGAAGTTACTACCACCTTAAACACACAACGTGACTTCTTTTTTCTCCCAGGCAGTTAATTTCAACTGGTTTTATATTTCATAGTACACAAGTTCTTGTGACTGGAATATGGACTGATATGCATGGTATCACATGCAAGCAGACATCAAAATGTTGCTGTATATTCAGACTATATAATGCACAGCATCACCACACAGGCCATGTGTGGGAACTGGCCAAGATTCAAATTAAAGAGGCACTCCTGTCAAAGAAAAAAATGTAACCATTGCTATAAACATGCCTACTCTCATCCTACAGTGGTGAGTACAGAGAGATTTTCCTTTTTAAAAAGCTACGGAAAACCCCTCTGATGATTTATCTTGAAGCTGGGAGGAAGCTTGAAGCTTCAAGGTGGGAGTAACCTTTTAAAAGTACAACAGCTTTTACAGCAGATACATGAGGGTGGCTTTATGTTTTTCCTGTTTTTTCTTCACTTGTTGGCTGATGCAGAAGGAAAACAGATAGATCATGCTTAAAAGATGAATACAGTGAAACCTCTGTTTTCATCATTAATCCATGCTAAAGGGCCTGATAACCAAAACAAATGATAAATGAAGCAATATTTCCCATAAGAGATACTGTAAATCCAGTTAATATGTTTGCAAAACACTCCAAAATATTAACAAAAATACATTTTATATAAAACAACTATAGTTTTACATACAGAACACAATGAGACATTAATACATTTCACATCACTCTTACAGGTTTACGCTCTGTTTTAGAGTGTGCCAGTGTGGTCCAGCCAGCAACCTTTGTTTTGTACACCTGTTCTTGGGGTACAGGTGGTAGTGCTGTGCGCTGTTGCTTTAGTGTGATGTGTTTTAGTTTGTTTTGAGTGCTATCACGGGCATGCCAACAAAACTGGGCACATGGACAATAACTGGAACAAAATTTCCGCAGAAAAAGTTGATGATGACTGAATTGTACGATAAACGGGGCAAGCAAAAACCGAGGTTCCACTGTGTCATGTTTGTATGTATTAGGCTCTATATCAAATACATCTGTGATTTTTTAATCAGTTGTATGATGTATTTATGCAATGCACGTTGAGGCTGAGGGTTGTAATTGCTGTGCTACATGTAAATAACTTACAAAATGCATTTTTTTCCATACAAAAATAAAGAGTAAAAATAGTGGATTAAATACATATACATCCCGGGGCCCTGAGTGGCTCAACGGACTAAGGTGCTGCCACTATGATCCGAGGATCACAAGTATGAATCCTGATCATGTTGCTTGCCATTGACAGCTGGGGCTTCGGTCGTGCTCTCTCTTTGGGTGGGCAAGATGGCACACTCTTCCTAGCACTATAAACAATGTTGACTGACTTGAATGTTTGCCAGGTGATCCATCTGCTCTTTCCTCCAAGTGCGCTAGCTACCCACCTGCGATGTATCGCCAGCAGAACGAAAAGAGGGGGCTTGACGTCACTGGTGTCAGAGGAGGCCTGTGATTGTCTGCCCCCTCCCAAGAGAGTCAGTGACTCTTAAATTAACCATTAAAATACACTAGGGAGAAAATCAGGGTTAAAATTATATTAAAAAAAAAAGAAAGTCAACCCTGGCAACATAGTCATATATTTCTGTGCCAAGCCTCAGCAATATCTCGATCAATGTAAAGAATTTCCATTTTCTGCACAGTGAAACTTGCGAAGTGTCCTTGGCCTGTTACGGTTTTGCTTAGTTATGAAGGATAACACACACACACACACACACACACACACACACACACACACACACTCCAAAAATCCCTGTACATTTCAGAACTCAACAGTTTGCTTACAAACCCAAGAGAGGCCAGTGCTACAATGTGAACTCCATATTTCAAAAGTTATGATCACAGTATGTACAGCTGGACACACGTCCCTGGTGTCTCACTCCTCCTGCATTGTGTGTTTTTTGGCATTCAGAAAACGAAAGTTGATGAAATGCTTTGATATATGCAAGAGATCCACCGAATAACAATGAGAGTCACTTTGATCACCCAACTCCTATCTACATGAACGACTACCAGGAAAATACTTCAATGGGTTTTGATCCATTCTCTAAAAGACTAAAAAGATGAATGATGTTGCAATCTTATTATAGGATATGACACACACGTTCTGTACCAGATTTCAGTGGAAGTAGAAAGAATATAGGAAGAACAAAGAAAGAAAGGACAGAGTGACAGAGTTAAGGCTGTAGAAGAATACAAGAGTGCTCTTGTTCAGCATCCCACACATACCATTACAGGCCATTGATTTCCAATCCATTCCCAGATGCTTACAATAAGAAGAGCCACACAGCCTCATTGTTAGCTGTAGGAGGAAACTGATTTTAGCACATGTCTGGAAACAAATAAGGTCTTTGACAGCATGAACAGTCAAAGTAGAGGAAACATAAGACACCACTTGAAGACAATGTCATTGTATGTAATGTCACATTCTGCTTTTTAGGGAGTTTGTGAACAAGTTGGAATAGTCAACGCATCATCAAAACAGCAATGATGCATATTAAAAGAGCTATGAAAATAGTGCAAAACATTTTAATTCCTAATTAGCAAAAACAAACTACATTGCCATCCATAATTATTGGCACCCTTAGTTAAAATGTGTTAAAAGCCTTAAAATAAATACATTTTGCACATTGCATAAGAATAATCTCACTTTGAAAAAAGTTTAGTAAAAAGCAACCTTCAACTCAAGTGAAAAAAAAAGAAATAAAGAAAAAATCCTGCCGAGAAATAATCATTTCCCATAAAATGACCTGTTCCACAATTATTGGCACCCTTAATTTCCTGGAAATAAATGTAATTGAACCATTTCTGTCATTTCTACTGTAGTTTATAAAGTGGATCAAAGTATCTAGGAACCTTTAATTAGTAATTAATAATTTCCTTTTTCCCTGGGGTATAAATATGGCATCACACTACGGTATAAATATGGGGTCCCTTTTTCCTTTAATAATTAATGATTAATTTCCAAGGATCTATGAAACT